>CM017576.2:8395000-8647500 GCA_007844105.2 Rhamnella rubrinervis
AAACCTGGATTGTCCGCTTACAAGCTTGGATTAAGAACTTTAATCTGATGATGCAAAAAACCACGCATGCTCAGGTTTGGGTGAGATTTTACAATCTGAGTTGGGAATATTGGCATCCACAGATTATATCTAATCTTGCGAGAGGAATTGAGGTTCCTTTGAAAATTGATAATGCAACTTTATTAGGTAATTTTGGCCACTTCACTCAGGTTCTCATAGATGTAGATTTGGCAGGTTTTGTTCCCAAAACTCTATTATTAGAAACTGAAGACTCATGCATTGAGGTTCAACTGCATTATGAAAACTGTCCAGAATTTTGCAATAATTGCCAAAGTATTGGGCATTCATTGGGTATCTGCAATATGGTGTACAGAAGGATTCCTCATGTAGTAAAACCCTCACAAAAAGTTCAAAATAAACAAAACAAAGTACTCAGATCTATAAACCCAAGCCCCCTATCTCTACTCCTCTGATGGATTCAGTTTAGATTCCTCCTTCGACAGTGGTTGATATTGTGATAGCGGCTACGGATTTAGAGGTCGATCATATAGCTCAGGACAATACTATAGGAAAGCATGTTCATACCATTCCTTCAGATATGAGTATTGTTCATCGTTCGGATACAGTCACAGCTTTGAATGATACATTTGATGATTAATTACTTTTAGAGGAAATTAGGGTTTACAGGATCTTTCAGGTAGGCAGGTTCTATACATAGAGGGGTCCACCTCCAGGGGTCAAAACAATAGGGATAAATCTATGATTCTCTACGACCCAGTTATGACTTTTAGCGCGGCGTAACAAACCCTGGACTTAGTCGCCTTGGACCAGTCAATTTTAAAAATCAAGGATCCAAATGCATGGACTATAGTTAAAAGAAAGCTGGATCGACCAACGAAATTAGAACAGGCCAAAAGACGTTAGGAGCAACCAACAGTAGAATCGATCAAGCCCGCGACTTAGGGCTTTAAGTATGGTACCCAATGAATATTCTTTATTGGAACTGCAAGAACTTCGGTAACCTAAATACTCAAAAGGTATTGTACGATTTTTGTCGTCACCATAACCCCATTTTATTATGCTTGGTGGAGCTTATGATCGTATTTGATACGATTCCAAACTCTTTTTGATCTTCCTTACATATGAATTTCATTTCTACTAATAACTAAGCTGTTTTGGCCACCATGTGAATTTTTGCTTATCGTTCTTTGGAGGATGTTAGAATTTTACTCAGTAAAGAACAAATTATCTCAGTAGATATCCAGAGGGTTGGAGGTCGATAGGTGCTTTCTTTTGTGTATGAGAGTGTCTTTCTAGGGTGTCGAAAAAAACTTTAGGTTGACTTGAAAAATTTTGCTGACTCTATTGATCACCCGTGGGTAGTTATTGGAGACTTTAATGACATTGAGGGTGAACATGAGAGGTCTGGGGTGGTCCTCCTATCTCCTCTTCCTGTTCTGACTTTCAGGTGGCGGTGGAGACTACAGGTTTGTTACCTATTGATACGCATGAAGCCTTCTTCACTTGGGGTTGGCATAGGATCTGTGGATATGTTCAAAAAAAAAATTGGATAGGTTTTTCTGCATTGATTCTTACTTGGAGGTTTAGGACTCCATTTCTTATTGTACTTTAGCCAAGTAGCATTCCGATCATCATCCGTTGCTATTGAGTCTTTCTACACTTGGTAATGTGGGCCCAAGTCCATTTCAGTTTCAGTTTATGTGGCTGCTCAATAAGGATTTCAAATCCTTCGTTCAGAAAATTTGGGCTGAGGAGATTCCGGGTAGTCCTTTCCATCAGGTTATTGTGAAATTGAAAAAAGTTAAGCATGCTCTTTGGGGTTGGAATAGGAATATTTTTGGTGATATTCATGTCAAAATTACTTTGGCTCAAAAGAAACTTCTAGTAGTGTAAACTATTATAGAAACTGAGGGGTTCACTGAGGAAAGATTAGTCGAGGAAGCTGCTGCTCAGGTTTTGGTTGATAAGGCTCTGCTCTTCAGAGAAACTATGCTTAGGGATCAGCGTCTGATGAACACTTAAAAGTGTATATTTATTATAGTTTAAATTATCATTATACACTTAAAAGTATCATTAATTCTTCTAATTTATGCAATTTCTTTAAATTTAAGTTTAAAAGTAAAAATAAATTGAAATATGTGTTTTGATACAGGGTTAATAAAATGGATGTATCTCTCAATCTAGAAGGCCAATTAAGATGATTCTTAATGCAATGGAAAGATAACTTAATGCACTACAACATTGTAGTTATCAACAAAGTCCAGTTCAGAAGTTTAGTAGGCCGTATTTAGGGCTAAAGTACAACTATTCTGCATTCGGAGGCCAGCCCAACAAGGGTCAGTATTTGGACCGTATCTCACAAAATACTGGCCCAAATAATGTAATTTTTGATGCTCTGGACAGATAAGACGTACAGCTACAAGTTGTATGTTTTGACCAATGGAAAATTCTGCCGAATTCGGTGCGATATGGACGGTGCAAGTGGGAAGACAAGCATGACATATATTTTCAAAGTTTACCTAACCATGTATCTATTTTCATACAAGTCTTTTGGCATTTTGAATCCTTAATGATCTATAAATAGCAGCATTGAATACTCATTTAGGCATTCTGAATTGAGAGATCAGATCATACTCTTTGTATTGTTGTTTCTCTTGTTGTAATCTCCTTTTGTTCTTAGTAGAAATCATGTTTATTTTCTTCCTTCTTCCTTTCTTCTTTATTTCTTTCTTCTTTCTTATGAGTAACTAATCCTCATTTTGCTTGGGTGAAAGGGTGAAGCTCTTGGTTATAAAATAAGATTAGATTAATCTCTTTCTTGAATTTTAATGTCTATATTATGAAATTGTTATTATATATTTTGTATTTGTTTTCAATTAACTTAGAAACCTCCTTGTAAAATGGGGATCTTGATTCATTGTTGACAAGATATTGGCACAATGAATGCTTGAACCCATTTACATGTGTTGATGTTATTTGTTAATTAGAAGTAAATATAATACAAAGTATATATAACCACAAATGAATTTTAAATGTTATATTTTCCAATTGGAACCTCCGTTGTGCATGGATTCTAATTGAGTTATAAAAAGAATTAATCTTGTTTTTATTTTATATACCAAGAGTGGATCCCCTAACCTTAGCAAATCCCTTCCATTTAAGAACAACTTGTATTAGTTTAATTTTTGTTACTAAATCATATTGTTTTATCTATATTAATTTGTCTTCATTAGCTCCTTGTGGATCGACCTCGGACTCCCGAGAATTTATTACTTGAGACAACCTACACTTGGGTTTGCAATCTTTTTGTTGTAGCAACGTCGTATTAAATGGTTGAAGGAGGGTGATCATAACTCCAAATTCTTTCATTCGCTTCTTCGGGTCCGCAAATCCCAACACCTGTTGTCTTCTTTATCAATACAAGGGGTTAATGTTTCAGATGAGGCGACTATCAAGAGTCATATCGTAGATTATTACAGATCTTTATTTTCGGACGAAGAGACTCTAGGTACTGATTTCTCCAGCTTAGATGGGATCATCATGAACTTAGTGATTGCAAATGATAACTTGCTTTTAACAGATTTATCCACTTCTGAGGAGATTAAACATGTTGTGTTCAACTTGGACTCGACTAGCACCTCGATCGTGATGGTTTTCCAGTATCCTTTTTCCAAACTTGCTGTGATTTTATTCATTATGATGTGGTAGATGTGGTGTGATCCTTTTTCCTTTCGAGAGCTATTCATCTGGGTTTCAACTCTAATTTAATGGTGCTTTTTCCGAAAGTGCAAGGTACAGACTCGGTGGACAAATTTTGCTCTATCGTGTTGGGAAACTTTTTTTTCAAGGTGGTTTCTAAGATTTTAGCTTATCAGCTCGTGGGGATCACTTCCAAAATTGTTTCTGATAATTAGTTTGGTTTTATTCGAGGCAAAATTATGGAAGACTACATTGTGATTGCTTCCGACTATGTCAACCATCTCGACAGTAAAGTATTTGGAGGTAATGTGGCTTTGAAAACAGACACCCGTAAAGCTTCTTACTCGATGAGTTGGGATTTCCTACTAGCAGTCTTAGACAGGTTTGGCTTTTGTGCCAAATTTTGTTCGTGGATAAAATCGATTTTTAATTCAACAAAGATTTCAGTTTTGATTAATGGGGTCTCGAAAGGTTACTTCGGTTGTTCGCGAGGGGTTCAACAAGGTGATCCGCTTTCTCCTATGTTATTTAGCATTGTCGAAGATTTTTTGAGCAGGTTCTTATCCCGGATGGTCTCTTAGGGTTCTCTCTTACTGATTTCCTCTCCGAGGAATTTTTCTTCTCCGACTCATCTTCTTTATGCCGATGATGTGCTTATGTTCTGTAGAGGGACTCAAAATATGGGTAGTATTGTTGATGCACTACACCTCTATGGCTCTTTATTAGGTCAGATTGTTAGTCTAGAAAAATATTATATCTATTTTGGTTCCGGTGTCTCTCATTCGCGTAGGGCCAAGATTTTGGTGGATTTTGGGATCAAAGCTAGGTCTCTTCCCTTTACTTATCTTGGTGTTCCTCTTTTAAAGGTAGTCTTACTCAGGCTATTCTTCACCCCATCGCCGATCGCATTTTGGAGCATTTAGCCACCTGGAAAGGCCATACTCTTTTGCTGGTAGGTCGGTTTTGCTTGATAAATTCGGTGATCACTTCCAAATTTGTTCACACTTTTATGGTCTACAAATGGCCTGTGGGTTTGCTTAAGTCTCTCAACAGGGCTATTTGAAATTTCTTATGGACTGGATCTTTATTGGTTCGAAAATCAATATCAGTTGCTTAGTCTATCTGTTGCCAGCCTACTAAATAAGGGGGTTTAGGTCTAAAAAACCTAATCACTTTCAATAAAGTGCTATTGAACAAGCTCGCTTGGAAGCTGATGAATAAGGATTCCTTTGTTTTTTGGTTTCTTCGAGCATGTTTTTTAGGGAAGTTAAACCCTTTGTATTATGTCGCTTTATCGATCTGGCCTCCGTTGAGACAGCTTTATCTTACTCTTTTGAGGGAGGCAATTTGGATTATCGGGGTTATTCCAGGGTTCGTGTCTGGGTCGACAACTGGTTTAGGATCCCTATCATTAAGTTTTTACAGAACTTTGAAGATTTATGTGATCCAAACCTTCAGGTTGGTGACTTGGTTGATTCTAATGAAATTTGGAAACTTTCGATAAGTTTCCGTGAGGCTTTTCCTCAGTTGACTACGTGTATTGAGGAGGTCTCGATTGAGATAGACAGGCGAGATGAGAGAGTTTGGGTTCATTCCGTTTCAGGTTCCGTTTCTTGTTGGGATGTTTATTCTCATCTTTCTATGATGACTTCTCCTCCGGTGTGAGCTAAGTACTTATGGAAGATATTTATGGCCCCAGCCCGTTCGCTTTTCACTTGGCGCCTTCTCTTGGGGCATATTTCGACGGATGATGTCTTGGTCAGGTGGGGTTTTCTCATGGCTTCCAAGTGCATAATTTGCGATAAGGATTCAGAAACCATTTCTCATCTTTTCTTGAGTTGCCCCTAGGCATCGGCCATTTGGAATTGTTTAGGGGTTGCTTTTGGCCTCAGCTTAGACGTTTTGGATTCGGTGGGTACTCTCTTCCAAAAACCTATGGCGGTCTCCTTGAGGTCTCAGGTCTTCAACTTATGGACTATTGCTATTATGAGTGCTTTCTCCGCTATGTGGTTTGTTTGGAATCAAAGGCAATTTGGTAATGTGTTGATTCCCTTAGCTCGCATTCTGGCTTTCATTTAGGCTTCGATTAGGGAGGCGAACGTTGTTCAAAAAGGGACAATGCATAACACTATTGGTGATCTTTTAGTATTTAGAAGTTTGGGGGTTGTAGGTACGATGCCTTAGGCTCTTCAGATTAATCCTGTAGTTTGGTTTCCACCGCTGATTAGGTGGTTGAAGGTTAATATTGATGACGCAGCAGACGATTGTCCGGGTCCTGGCAGATATGGTGGTTACTTCGTCACTAATAAGGGATTCACCAAAGGTAGCTTTGTTGTCCTTTTGGATTCTTGCTACGCCTTTGAGAGTGAATTATGGGGTGCCATTATTGCCATAGAACGCGTTAAAGACTTTGAGTGGGATCACTTGTGGTTGGAGTGCAATTCAACTTACCTCACCAATTTGCTCAGTCGTCGTGACATCACGGTTCCTTGGGCTTTAAAAGCAAGATGGGTAAATTGTCTCCGTTATATTTTCAGCATCCAGTTCCGGATTTCTCATATCTTCATGGAAGAAAATACAGTTGCGAATGCTCTTTCGAAGCTTGTTGTTTCTTCTTCAAGCGCCCTGTGGTGGTGGGGTCTTCCTGACTCTTGTTCTTCGATGCATTATAGAAATGTTAATGGTTTTGAAAACTATAGGTTTAGAAAGTAGTTGGTTTGTACCTTCATTGTCCTAGTACTCTTTTTCCTGGATTGAATTTTTCCCCATTCGGGGTTTTTCCTCTACTCAGGTTTTAATGAGGCCAGTGATGATCACTGTTCCACTTTCATTTTTTACTTCTATTATAACCTATGTAAGCGTCGTTTCATTTCATATTTTTATATTTGTTGTAACTCATGTAACTGATGTTTTATTTTTTCATTTAATGAAATTTATTGCTTGCTCGGTGTGGGTTTGGAGGGGTACCAACCTAGTTGGGATGTCTCCGTTCAGAGATAGAGGGGCGTCAACCTAGTTGGGATGCCTCTACCCATCTATCCGGCAAGTAACCACTTCTGATTATTATTATTATTATTATTATTATTATTATTATTATTATTATTATTATCGTGGTTGGATTAAAGTCAATACAGATGGAGCAGCTAGTGGTACCCCAAGTCCTACTGGTGGTGGAGGTGTTTTTCGAACATGCAGAAGTTTTATTAAAAGGTGTTTCTTAGTTTCGTTTAGTTCGGTATGAGCTTATGAAGTTGAATTATTGGCTGCCATGCATGCAATTGAGTTAGCACAAAGATCTATTTGGTCAAAATTTTGGTTCGAATGTAATTCTTCTTATGTAGTTGATATGTTTTCTTCTTCGAGGAATGCGGTACCTTGGCATTGTCATGCATGGTTCCAAAATTGTTTGCATTATGTTCATGTTATTGAGTTTTGGGTCTCTCATATTTTTTGAGAGGGAACTAAAGTTATAGAAATACTTTCTAAGATGGCTATTTAGGGAAGCACATAATGGAGTTTTTAACTTCCTACATCATGTATGAAAGCTTTGCACGAGGATTTGATAGGGTTCATGGCATACCTGTTTACTTAATTGTTCTTTAGTTTTGTTTTTTTTTTCCCAGTTTTGGGTTGGTTATGAATTATTTTGTACATATTTTTCTTATTAATTTCATTTTTACACAGTTCGGTTTAGGATTAGACTATTGACATGGTCTATTCTTTTTCCTTATCTGTAACTTCTTTTGATTATTATTATTATTGGATTATTATTGGATCCCTGATGATTTTGTGCGATTATAGGCGCCGTCGTCAGTTAAGTGAGAGTGATTCTTGATTGTGAGTGATTGTCGGTATTCTGGTCATGGTTTAAGTGTGGCCATGACAAAAGTGAGATCGCTGCTCTAAGGGCTTGTTGTTGTCATCACCGTCGAGGTTGTGAAGTCATCTAGTTTGGAGGTTGTATGTTTCTAGAACCTTGTCGTGGCTGCTGTCTAGTTAGTTATGGTAGTGGATGTGGATGTGGCTTTATTGTGGATTGAGGGTCGTCTGGTTTACCTTTTGGTGACTGTTTCGCCATTGTCGCTTGCTCAGTGATCATCATTGGTCTTGCTGTTGTTGTTGTGGGTTGTTGAGCATTGCTAGGTTGTTGTCGAGCTTGTTGTTGTGCAGTTTTAGTGGTGGGCTTGTTACACGTAGGTGTGGCCATTGTGGTCGAGGTTGCAATTTTGTTGTCATCGTGCTTCATCATTCCATCGTAGTTGAGGTAGTAGGTACATCGTCGTGGTCATCTAGTTCATTGTCGTGGTCTTTATGGTTGCTTCTGGTTTGTGTTGACTAGTTGTGGCTCATTCATTGAACAATGTTTAATCCGGGATGAGAATCAAATTGTTTCTTGGGTATGGGTTCTTGAATGTTGCGGTACCCGTGGCAACGAGAAAGAATGTTCATTCTGACTTGGTTACAGGTGGGATGGGAACTCTTTGGCATATGAACATAACTGGTGATACATTTGGCTTTAGTAGTTTAGGAATGAAAAGTTCAGAGGCTATTAAGCAACCTTCCTTTGTAAATGTGACAGGGGGTTCATCTTCTGTACAGAAGAATGTTCATTCTGACTTGGTTACAGGTGGGATGGGCACTCTTGGGCATGTGAACGTAATTGGTGATACATTTGGCTTTAGTAGTTTAGGAATGAAAAGTTCAGAGGCTATTAAGCAACCTTCCTTCATAGATGTGATAGGGGGTTCATCTTCTGTACAGGTTTCTTCTAATCAATCTTTGCGGATACGTAAAGGTAATTTTGTTTCAGTTCGTGTGAATGATGCTGCTTATCAACATCGTATTACTCTTTATCAATTTTCTTTGATTGCTCACATAGTGTTGTCAAAAGGAGAAAAGCCTTGGAAATTTGATAAGCTTTATTTAAAATTACAAAGTATTTGGAAGCTGGATAAATAGCAATTGATTTCTCTAAGGAGAGGTTATTTTTAGGTCCTTTTATTTTTTGCAGAGGATAGTCAAAAAGTGTGGTCAGATGGTTCTTTAAACTTGAACCCAGAGATAGTTTGATTTCAAGCTTGGGTAAAAAATTTTAATCCGGCTACACAGAAATCAACAAATGCTTAGATATGGGTCAGGTTTTACAATTTGAGTTAGGAATTTTGGCATCCTTGTATTCTCACGAATCTTGAAAGGAGGATTAGTATACTTTTGAAAATTGATAATTCAACTCTTGTACGAAATTATGGTCATTATGCTAGGGTCTTGGTTGATGTGGATTTGGCTGGGTTTCCTAGAGAAATTGTTATTAGAAACGATGAAAAGTTATATTGAAGTGGAATTATATTTTGAATCTTTTTTAGAGTTTTGAACATCTTATCGTAGTGTTGGACATTTCGTGGCTAAGTGTAGAGCAGTAACTCATAGGGACCCCACTTATAGAGGAATTTCTGATAAAGAAAATGGAGTTTCTATCTTAGTTTCTCAATTCAAACCGAAGCAAGCAGCTAATTAAGTAGATCTTTCTCAAGTTCCTGTGGATAGGTCTTTGGTGGCTTTGAATGTTTAGGAGCCTTTTAAGAAGCAGGGTATGGTTTCCTCTAGTAATGACGTCTCTATAGATGCAGGCATTAAGTCTTAGGCAAATGATGTTAAAGATTTAGTCCATGACGAAGCTGTTGTTGATGTAGACGTTTTGGGTTTTCCTAATCATCCAACATTAGACTTTACTCAAGTGTCGAGTATGATCAGGATCATAAATCCGTTAAGGGTTAGTAAGATAAGGATATGGGGAAAGCTGTAGTTGTCTATGATTCGATCAATTTACATAGTGTAGTAAAGCAAAATTTGGAGTGAGTTGCTTTGGAATCATCAATCTCCAAAATTGCTAACAAGGAGGTTTAGAATACAGTTCAAAAGAGAAAACCAGGTTAACCTTCGAAAGTAGAAAAAGCTAAGAGGCTTCAAGAGCAAGTAGCTGCGGGAGTGGTTCAGCCTGTCTCACGTGTTCATTTGAATGGTACTTAATGAATTTTTTTAATTGGAATTGTTGAGGTATTTATAATTCTAATACCCAAAGGGTTCTGTATGATTTTTGCTATCGTCATAAACCAGTTTTGTTATGTTTAGTAGAGCCTCTTATTGCTTTTGATATGGTTTCGGATTCCTTTTAGGTTTCTTTGAGAATAAGATTTATAACAGTGAATAATTCAACAGCTTTACCCACCATGTGGCTTTTTGCTTCTGTTACTTCAGAGGATGTTTGGTTAATTCATCAATATGCGCAGTTACTTTCTGTTAGTGTTCCCAGGGTTAGGGGTTGACAGGTTGCCTCTTTTATGTATGGAAGTGTTTTTCCTCAGAGTCAAAAAGTTCTCTGGAGACTTTGAAAGATTATGCTAATATCGTGGATCAATTATGGGTCCTAATGCGGGATTTTAATGCGGTTTTAGGGTCGTATGAAAATTTGGTAGTGGGCCTCCCATTTCTTTTGCCTATGCTGATTTTCAAGAGGCTATAGAGGTTACTGGCTTGTTGCTCATTGATACGCATGGTGCTTTTTTTACTTGGGGTTGACTTGGGATTCGTGGATTTGTACAAACCGAATTGGATAGGTCTTTTTGTTCGGATGTTTGTTTGGAGGTTTGTGGATCGGTGAATTATTGTACCTTAACGAGCAGCATTATGATCATCATCCTTTATTATTGAGTCTTGTTAATTCTGACAACTTGGGTACGAGGCCTTTTCGGTTTGAAACTATATGGTTACATCATAAGGACTTTAAGACTTTTGTTGAGAACATTTGAAGTGTTGAGGTTTTGGGTAGTCCTTTTCATCAGGTTATAGTTAAGCTAAAAAATGTTAAATAGGCTCTTCGGGTTTGGAATAAGGATGTTTTTGGGGAAGTTGATGCAAAAATCACTTTAGCACAGGAGGTGCTTCATTTAGTGCAGATTAAATTGGGAACTGAGGGGTTTACTGAGGATAGATTGGCAGAAGAGGTTGCTACGCAGGTTCTACTCGATGAGGCTTTGTTTCATAAAGAAACAATGTTACGGGATTAGTGTCGTATTAAAATGGCTAAAGGAGGGATAGGAATTCTAGTTTTTTCCATTCCATGCTTCGAGTTCGGAAAGCTCAGCGTCCTTTGTCTTCTTTATTGATTCAGGGAAAAGTTACTACCAATATAGCTATTATCAAAGAGTATATAGTTGATTATTATAGATCTTTATTTACAGTTGATGGACATTAAATATGAACTTTACTAGTTTAACTGAAGTTATCCCGAAGACTGTGACTGGAGATGATAATTTAGCTTTATCTAAAGTTTCTACTTTTGATAAGGTTAAACAGGCTATCTTTAATTTGAATCTAGCTAGTGTTCCTAGCCTTGACAGTTTCCCTGGTTCTTTTCATTGTGCTTGCTAGGATTTTATTAGTTCTAATGTGGTGGCGGCGGTTTAGTCTTTCCTTCTTTCTGAAGCTGTACAACCCGGTCTTAATTCTAATTTCATGGTTCTTCTGCAGAAAGTGCAAAGAGCCGACTCAATTGAGAAATTTTGCCCAATCATGTTAGGGAATTTTCTTTTTAAAGTGGTTTATAAAATTCTTGTGGATCGGCTAGTAGTTGTGGCTTCTAAAATTATCTCCGATCATTAGTTTGGTTTCTTCAAAAGTACAAATGCGAAAGATTATATTGTTGTGGCCTCTGATTATGTAAATCATCTTGATAGTAAGAATTTTGGAGGTAATGTGGACTTGAAAATTGATATTTGCAAGGCTTTTGATTCGTTAAGTTGAGATTTTTTGCTAGCAGTGTTGGACAATTTTGACTTTTATTTTAAAATTTGTTCTTGGATGAAATCTATTTAAGATTCAGCCAGAATTTCAATTTTAGTTAATGGTGTACCAAATGGTTATTTTGGTTGCTTAAGAGGTGTTAGGCAAGGGGATCCTCTTTCTCCTTTATTGTTTGGCATTGCTGAAGATTTCTTAGTAGGCACCTTTCTCAGATGGTGTTTTTTCAGATGTCCTCTTTTAGGGGTTGTTCTTCTCCTACTCATTTTTTTTATACTGATGATGTGCTTATGTTTCTTAAAAGTTCTATTCGGAACATGGAAAATATTTTTACGGCTTTGCAAATTTATGGTAATTTGTCTGGTCAAGTTGTGAGTTTGGGGAAATCTAATGTGTATTTTGGTTCTAGCATATCTCATGCTCTATGGGTTAAGATTTTAGAAGCGATTGGTATGAAGGTTGAGCCTTTCCTTTTTACTTGGTATTCCTCTTTTTAAAGGGTCTCCTACTCTGACAGTTTTTCACCCTATTGTTAATCGTATTTTAGAGCAATTAACTGCTTGGAAAGGGAGCACCCTGTCCATAGCTGATCAGTTGTGTTTGGTAAATTATGTTATCATTTTTAAATTTGTTCATACTTTCATGATTTATAAATGGTCTGTGGGGTTGCTGAAGTCTCTTAATCATGCTATTCAGAATTTTTTATGGTCTGGTTCTGTATTGGTTCAGAAATTAGTTTCCATTGCTTGGTTTGCACGTTGCTTTCCTGTTAAACAAAGATGTTTAGGTTTGAAAATTTTGATAACTTTCAACAAAGTACTATTGAGTAAGCTGGCTTGAAAATTAATGACTAAAGATTCATTTGTTTTTAGGTTTCTTTGGGCTCATTTTTAGGGAAACTTAATCCTTTATTTTATGTTCCATCTTCTATCTGGCTGCCGTTGAGGGAGCTTTTTTTGCTTTTGTCTAAAGAACCAACATGGATTATTAGGATTCATTCCAAAGTTCGTTTCTGGTTTGATAATTGGTTAGAAGTTTCTTTAGTTGATTTATAATACAATTCGAGTGCTTTTTGTGATCCGAATCTTATGTTGGTGATTTGGTTGATTTTAACAGCAATTATATTCTTCCTATAAGTTTTCAATTGAAATTCATCACCTGGTTAGGTGTAGTAAGAATGTGGTAGTGGCTTTGGAAAGGGTGGATGAACGTGTTTGGATTCATTTAGTTTTTCTTATCGGGAGGTTTATTTTCATCTTTTGCTTTAGGTTTGTCCTTTAATGTCTATTAATTATTTATGGCGTAATTTTATTCCTCCTTCGCACTCTATTTTTGCTTGGCGTCTCCTTTATAGGAGAATTCCGACTGATGATGTTTTAGTCAAGTGAGGTTTTCTGTTGGCTTCTCAGTGTAGGATTTATCATGTACATACAAAGTCACTTACTCATCTCTTTTTGAGTTGTCCTTATGCAGCTGCTATGTGGGATTGTTTGGGGGTCACTTTTGGACTTACTTTGGTATTGTCGGGGTCAGTGGAACATTTCTTTTAGAAGGCGATGTCCGTCTCTTTGTGCTCATAGGTTTTTAATTTATGGATTGTTGCTATTATGATTGGTTTTCTACTATTTGGTTTGTTAAAAATCAACATCAATTTAATAATGTTTTTGTTCCTTTAGCTCGTACTCTAGCTTTTATTTTGGCTTCCATTAAGGAGGTTAATGTTATTCTTAAGGGTACAATGTTAAATACGATAAGTGACTTGTCGGTTCTTAGAAACTTGGGGGTGGCTGGTTTAGTGCCTATGGCTCCTAAGGTTACTCTTATTGTCTGGTCTTCCCCCCAGGTGGTTGGTTGAAGGTTGATATTAATGGGGCAGCTAATGATTATCCTAGATCGGGAGAGTATGGTGGCTTTTTTGTTACCAATAAGGGTTTTGATAAAGATTATTTTGTAGTTCCACTGAGATCTTGTTATGCTTTTGAGAGTGAGCTCTAGAGAGTTATTTTTGCTATAGAATGTGCTAAGCTATTTAGTTCGAAGCATTTGTGGTTAGAATGTGATTCTACCTATGTTGTCAATTTGTGTAAGTTGTGGAGAGTTGATGTGCCATGAGATTTGAAGTCAAGATGGGTTAATTGTCTTTGTTACACTTTCAGCATAAATTTTCAAATTTCTCACATTTTTCGGGAAGGCAATTGGGTGGCTGATAAGCTTTCAAAGTTTACTGTTTCTTCTTTAGAAAAGGTAATGGTGGTGGAATCTTCCGGCTTTTTATTCTTCTATACATTTTAAAAATGTTAATGGTTGTGAAAATTATAGATTTAAGAAATAGTTGGGGTTTGTGCTTTGTAATTTCTATTTCTATTTTGAGGATTGTTTTTCCTTAAAATAGGTGTTGTTGCTTTTCTATTATTGTAGACATTTTACTTTTTAATTTTATTTTGCTTGCTTGTTTGGTCAGTAGGTTTGGAAGAGTGCTAACATAGTTGAGATGTCTCTATCTTACTATCCTGCATTATTATTATTATTATTATTATTATTATTATTATTATTATAATATGTATCCTTGATTATTATTATTATGATTGATGGAAGAGGAGTTACTGTAGCAACCTACTCTGGCGATTTCGCGAACTACCACTGTCACCATGGCAATCCAGCGATATCTTTGAGCTATACCCTTGAGAGTTTGCAGATCCATCATTTGCACATTACGATCTATTCTCGTATAAGAATACTACTATCTGATCTGCCACCTCGTCGTCCATAGCAACTGAACTGCACTGGGATCATTCAAGTGAGTGCATGCAAGTAACTTTCAAGTAGGTGCATTTTGAGAGCTGGATTTGCTGCTACCTTCATGGCCGAGGTCGCGAAGTCAGCTGGATTGGAAGTTGAAGGTCACCATAGTCTTAGTTGTAGGGCACTGGTACTTTTGTTGATCTAGAGCTGAACTGTTGTCGTGGCTGAGGTTTAGCTGTGGTGAAGGTCTCAGCATCGTTGAGAGGCAAGGTTTTACGGCCTAGTGAAGCTGAGCTTTTTGTGTGCAATCGAAGCAGACGCCGTTGCTCTCATATTGAGATTTCTAGATCGTTAGTGTGGTGATCGTCTGGTTTACTGTTGCTGATTTTGGATCATTGACATGGCTGTCATTAGGCCAAGTTTACGTTTGTAATGGTTGGGCAGTTCAAAGTGGGCTCTTCAAAAGTTGGTTTCAAGGATGTTACCGCTCTGCCATCGGGTTCGTCGTCTATGTAACATGGGTTTTGTTCTTATTGTTGTCGTCAAGCTGTCTACAGGTGTTGCTGCCGTCGTTGTGGGTTGCATGGTGTTGATAGGTTGGCATCAGTTTTCTTGGTCGTGGTTGTTACTGCCTTCTCCCACATCACCAATTGATCCATTGCTGGTACGATTTTGCTGCGTGGGCTATGAGCTGACATCGACTTGTTTATTGGCTGTTATTGGTGAAGTCACAAGTGTTGAACAAAGGTGTTGCTCTGGTCGTGTTTTTCTGCCATTTGTGGTTCAGGTTACAGGAACATTGTTGTACTGTCATCTAGTGTCGCCGTGGTTAGTTGGGGGTGTGCTCGAGGCTTCGTCTTTGGGTTTGTGTTGTCATCGTCAACATATAGCCTGCTTGCTCTTGATATTGGTGGTTACGGGTGGGTAACGAGGAAGTGCATTTCATGACTTCTTTTCACCCAGCTTGGGAATCATCAAGTTTGAACCATAAGCGCAAGGGATAAAACTACCATAAATAGTTTGAACCATATTTTGTGTAATAATGCTGTCAACTTGAAGCCAACTATAGAAAATGAAAAACAACCTTCCTTTGCTGATGTGGTGGGAGGGAGGGTGCCAATTTCCTCAGTACTGACTTTTTCCAATCAATCTCTCCCGACTCGTAAAGGTAAGTTTGTTTCACTTAGAGTGAATGATGCAGCTTATCAAGAGTGAATTACTCTTTGTTAGTTTTCTTTGATAACTTGTATTGTGTTATCAAAAGGAGAAAAGCCTTAGAAATTCAATGAGTTATACTTAAAATTATAAAATATTTGGAAATTAGATAAATGACAACTGATTTCTCTAGGGAGGGGCTTTAGGCTTGGGTAAAGAATTTTAATCCTACAACACAAAAATCATCAAATGCTCAGCTATGGGTCAAGTTTTATAATTTAAGTGAAAATTCTGGCATCCTTGTATACTCACGGACTTTGGAAGCGGCATTGGCATACCTTTGAAAACTGATAATTCTACCTTGTTAGGAAACCATGGACGTTATGCTCGAGTTTTGGTTGATGTGGATTTAGCTGGGTTTATTCTTGAAAAACCGTTATTGGAAACAAAGAAAAATTGTGTTGAAGTGGAATTGTACTTTGAATCTTTTTGTCACGAAGTGTAAAGTAGTAAATCGTAGAATCCCCACTGAAGTTGGAGTCACTAATAAAGAAAAAGGAATCTTTGGCCCTCAATTTAAACCAAAGCAAACTTCTAAGCAAGTAGCTACTCCTACAAATATGACCTTGAATGTAAAGAAGCCTCCTAGTTCCTCTTACCATGTCTTGCCAGTTGATCCACTGGTTTTGAATGAGGTTTCCTTTGGAAAGGAGGTTTCTTCTAAGATACAGTTGGAGAAAAGAGAGAAAGGAAAATCCAAGGTTACATGGGCTAATTGTGTGGATCATGAGATTGATGTTTCTGATGTGGATATCTATAATAGAGTGCAGGTCAGCATGACAACTTTGTCTACTGATGATTGCATGCAGGTTCGTGAAAGTATTATAGTTTCAGATCAACAGGAAATTGGTTTTGTTAATTTGCAGCCTAATTATTGTACGAGGGTGATCTCTGAAACTGAGGAGAATATGTTGGTTGCTTTGGATACTCATCAACCTTTAGTTTTACAAGTGGATACTCATTCTTTCACTCAAACTATTACAAACAGCTTAGTTGGGGAAGAGGCTCTTCAGCTCGTGTTGTTTGAAAAAAATATTTGGGAGGAGGTGTCAACTAAGAAAAAGCGAGGAAGAAAATCCAAGGAGGAAAAGGAGCGTCTTATATTGGCCCTTAAGATTACAGGGGGAACATGACCTAGTACTCAAGCTTCATCCAATGTTTCTGATGGTTGACATTTTATTTTGGAATTGTCGAGGGATTGGAAATGTTGCTACGCAATGGGTTCTTCAACATTACATCAATTCTTGTAAGCCATCCTCGGTTTGTTTGGCGAAGCCTATGGTAGATTAGGATTCATTACCCTTTTATTTGTGAATTTTAAATTTTCAATGGCTTGCCTTTAACATTAAATCTACTATTCCAACTATGTGGCTACTCGTTTCTAATTCCCTTATGAATGTGAATGTGATTTCCTCGGATGCTTAGCAGGGACTATAAAGTTGTCCTTTCTTAATAATTATCATCATTTCACTTTTGTGTATGACCATATGGCTCATACTGGTAAGCGGGCTCTTTGGTTACTTTAAGTTCTTCAATTTAAACCCCCCCTTGGTCTGTGTCAGAAGATTTTAATGTAGTCTTAGGTTCTCATGAAAAAATTGGACTCCTTCATTTTGGCATTTCTTGTTCAAAATTTCATTTGGCTATGGAGGCTACTAAGTTATGTATGATAGACACTGTTGGTTCTTATTTCACTTGGGCTAGACGTGGGGCTATGAGCATTGTTGAGAGTAGATTGGATCGGATGTTTTGTTCACAAAGTTGTTTGGACTTCTGGAATTCTCTTCATTATTTGGCCCTACCAAGGCAGCAACCAGATCATAACCCACTTCTATTCCATCTTAATAAGACTACTTTGTTAGGTTTGTGGCCTTTTCATTTCCTATCTATGTGATTGTTGGATGATGGTTTTCATCATATTGTACGAAGAGCTTGGAGTACACTTATTCAAGGTAACCCTATGCTTCAATTAATGGGAAAGCTTAAGGCGGTTAAATCTGCTTTAAACTACTAGAATAAATTTGTTTTTGGCGACATCCGCTTAAAAATTACTGAGGCTTTAGATAAGGTTCAAGATGTCCAAAATGATATTGATGCTTTGGGTTTTACTAAGGAAAAATTGAGAGTTGAGGTGCAATCTCAAGCTCATTTGGACTTTCTTTTACAGAAACAGGAGCAATTACTTTGGGATAAATGTTGAGTGAAATGGTTACAAGGTGGTGATGCTACAACTAAAAGATTGCAAACCCAAGTGCAGGTTGTCTCAAGTAATAAATTCTCGGGAGTCCGAGGTCGATCCACAGGGAACTAAAAAAGAAAAATTGTTAGAGATTAAAATAAAATGATTTGTTAACTAAGATTAAACTAATACAAGTTGTTCTCAAATGAAAAGGATTTGCTAGGGTTAGGGGATCCAATCTTGGTATATAAAATAAGGGTAAGATTAATTTGTTTATAACTCAATTGGAATCCATGCACTAAGAAGGTTCCAATTGAAAAAATATAACATTCAAAGTTCATTTAAAATTATAAGTGTAGTTGTATTGTTTTACTAACGCCAACACTTGCAAATGGGTTCAAGTATTCATTGTGTTAATTTTTTGTCAACAATGAATCAAGATCCCCACTTTGCAAGTAGGGTTCCTAATAGCTCCGACACATGTAAGTGGATTCAAGTATTCATTGTGCCAATTTCTTGTCAACAATGGATCAAGATCTCCACATTACAAGGAGGGTTTCTAAGTTGATTGAAACAAATACAACACATATAATAACAACATGATAATATAAACATTCAAGCTCAAGAAAGAGATTAATCTAATCTTATTTCATAACCAAGAGTTTCACCCTTTCACCCAAGCAAAATAAGGATTAGTTACTCATAAGAAAGAAGAAAGAAATAAAGAAGAAAGGAAGAAAGAAGAAAATGAACATAACTTCCACTAAGAACAAGAGAAGATTACAACAAGAGAAACAACAATACAAAGAGTATGATCTGATCTCTCCATTCAGAATGCCCCAACATGAGTATTCAATGCTGCTATTTATAGACTATTAAGAGTAACAAAATGCTAAGAGACTTGTATAAAAATAGACACATGGTTAGGTAAACTTTGAAAATATATGTCATGCTTGTCTTCCCACTTGCATCGTCCATATCACACCGAATTCGGTGGAATCTTCCATTAGTCAAAACATAGAAATTGTAGTTGTATGTTTTAGCTGTCCAGATCATCAAGAATTAGACTATTTAGGCCAGTATTTTGTGAGATTCTGTCCAAATATTGAATGTTGTTGGGCTGGTCTTTGAATGCATAATAATTGTGTTTTAGCCCTAAATACGGTCCACTAAACTTATGAACTGGACTTTTTTGATAACTACAGTGTTGTGATACATTACGTCATCTTTCCATTGCTTTAAGAATCACCTTAATTGGCCTCCTAAATTGAGAGATACATCTATTTTATTAAACCTGTATCAAAAATACATATTTCAATTTATTTTTACTTTTAAACTTAAATTTAAAGGAATTGCCTAAATTAGAGGAATTAATGATACTCTTAAGTGTATAAAAATGATTTAAACTTTAATAAACATATACTTTTAAGTGCTCATCAGGTGATTAGAACACTTCCTTCTTTTACGCAGTGCTAAGAAATAGAAAATCAAAGCCTCTTTTGTCCTCTTTGATGATTAATGATGACTTGGTTGCAGATAAGGATTATATTCAGGAACACATTGTGGATTTTTATCAGAGGCTTTTTATTTGGGATTCTCAAGACTGTTTGGATTTCTTTGAGGTTCCTCATGTTCTTCCCTCGCTGGTAACTGATTCGGAAAATGATTTTCTAGTCTTTCTTCTTGATTCTGATGCTATTAAGAAGGTTGTTTTTAGTATGGACCTTGATAGTGCCATAGGACCTGATGGTTTTATAGAAATTTTTTTTCAAGTTTGTTAGGATTACATTCATTTTGAGGTAGTGGCCGGAGTTCAATTTTTCTTTACCTCTGGTTTTTTGCAGCCTAGTTTAAATTTAAATTTTTTTATTCCTCTACCAAAAACCACAATTGCTTTTACTATGGATAAGTTTCACCCTATTGTGATTGGTAACTTCTTTTTCAAAGTGATTACTAAGATTTTGGCTGAAAGATTGGGTATTATTCCCTCTCGAGTGGTTTCTCCGCAGCAATTTGGCTTTATCAAATGACGTCATATTAGTGATTGTATTTCTTGGGCCTCAGAAAGTGTTAATCTTTTAGAGAAAAAGGTTTTTGGGGGAAATGTGGCTTTGAAGATTGATATTAGAAAAGCTTTTGACACTCATAGTTGACCTTTTCTACTGTCGGTCCTTTTAAGTTTTGGCTTTTTAGAAGCTTTCTATACCTAGATTTTGACTATCTTTCATTCTACTCGGGTTTCTATTCTTCTCAATGGCTCTCCTACTGGTTATTTTAGTTGTTCACGCGGGGTTCGTCAAGGAGATCCTTTGTCACCTTTGTTATTTAGGTTAGCTAAGGATTTTCTCAGTCAATACGTTTCTTCTTTAGTCCAATTGAAATTTTTGACTTCTATGTTGGTTTCTCAAGAAGTTTGTGCTCCTTCTCATCTACTTTATGCTGATGATGTGCTGCTTTTTTGTCGGTGTTTAGCTCAGAATTTTGATCAAATTAGGAAGGCTTTTGAGTTTTACGGTCTCCTTTCAGATCAGCAAGTGAATTGGGAAAAGTCTTATATATATTTTAGTTCATCAGTGTCAACTTCAAGATGCATTCGTTTTAGCCATTTAGTAGGCATGAAAATGGGTTGGTTGCCTTTCGATTATTTAGGGGCTCCTCTTTTTAAAGACACTCCTACTATACATTATCTTCGACCTATAATGGACATAATTTTGAATCATTTTGACACTTGGGAAGGACATACACTTTCCTATGCGGGTCGTGTGTGTATAGGTTTAAATTCGATTATCACTTCAAAATTTGTGCACTCTTTCCAAATTTATCAATGGCCAAAAGCCTTCTTAAGTGTTTAACAAAGGCAATTCGGAATTTTATTCGGACCAGTTCTATTTTTGCTAAGAAGCAAGTTGTTTGGCTTGGAAAACTTGTTGTAAGCCTAAGAATCTTGGAGGCCTTGGTGTTAAGGACTTATCTATGTTTAATAGGACCTTACTTAGTAAATTAACTTGGCGGGTTATGATAGCTAAGTCTTTCGCTTTTGAGTTCTTGCGCTCTTGGGTTAAAGGGAAATTAAATACTTGATTTTATTTGCAGTCTTCCATTTAGTTGACTAATTCGCTCTTTCCAAGCTTTGTTTTACACTCAATGCTGTTGGATTTTGGAAAGGATTCTAAGGTTAGATTTTCACAGGATAATTGGCTTGGATCGCCAATTGTTTCATTAGTAGATTTAACTAATTTCCTATGGGATCCTAATATATTTGTCTCTTCCTTTCTAATGGAAGAAGAAAATTGGCATGTCCCCTAAGACTTCAAGCTAGATTTTCCCGATGTGGCGGCTCAAATTGAGCATGTTCAAGTGGAAGGAAATGATTTCGATCGATTGGCTTGGATGCATTCTATGGATGACGAGGTTTCTTGTAAAAACATGTACTTACATCTTTTAAATTTGCAAACCTCTCCTTCTTGGCCAAACTTGTTATGGGAGAAATATATCCATCCATTGAGGTCTTTATTTTATTGGTGGGTTTTTCATAATAGATTGCCAATGGATTCTTTATTTTATGGGATTGACTTCCAGCTCGCCTCTCGTTGTCATGTGTGTAAAAAAGGAGTTGACTCAATTTGTCATATTTTCCTAAAGTGTCCTTATGCGGTTTCTCTTTGGTGGTTCATTGAAGTTAAGTTTGAAATTATTCTAGGCTCTCATAGTGGTCCTTTTGATTTGTTTAATTTTTTCTCAAACCTATAGCTCAGTGTGTAGTTATCTAATTTTCAGCCATTATTATGGTCCTTTGGTTTGTACAGAATCAGTGCGAGAATAAAGGTAATTTACATCTTATTTCACAAGCTTTTGCTTATGTTCAGAGATCTATAGTCGAAGTTAACGAGTTGCAAATGGGGGTTATACATAATTCAGTTCATGAGCTGGTTATTTTAAAGAAATTAGGTGTCCAAGCTCATCCTCCTAGGGAACCTAATATTATCCTAGTTAAATGGAGGTTTCCTTCTCTAGGTTGTATAAAAATTAACACGGGTAGGGTTGCGAATGGTGCTCTTGGTTTAGCTAGTGGTGGAGGAGTTTTCCATAACTGTCGTAGGTTTATGAAAGGTTGCTTTTTTATTTCTCTTGGTGTGGTTTGGGCTTTCGAAGCAAAACAGTTAGCCACTTTGTATGCGTTGGAACAAGCTCAGAATTTTAATTAGCATAGGCTTTGGTTGGAATGTGACTTTACTTACGTGGTTCGCCTTCTTTCTTCACGTACTATGGAGGTTCCATGGAGACATCGGCCAGACTATCAAACTGTCTTTGTTTTATTAATTTTATTGAGTTCAAAGTTACACATATTTTTCGAGAGGGTAATAGGGTGGCCGATGATCTTTCTAAACTGGCAATCTCAAAAAATAAGCATTGGAGTCATACTCTTTCAATTTCGTATCTGAGATCTTATCATGTCGATTTGGCGTGTCTAACGGCTTACCAGTTTGTATAATTTTCCTTTAGGATTTGTTTTGCGGTGGTGGGGTCTTCCATACTCATATTTTTCTATACATTATAGGCTTATTAATGGTTTTAAAAACTATAGGTTTAAAAGTAGTTTGCTCGTACCTTTGTTGTATCGGTACTCTTTTTCCTGGATTAAAAATTTCCCCAATTAGGATTTTTTCTCTTTTTAGGTTTTAATGAGGCTGGCGATGATCATTGATTCTTTTTCAATTTTTACATTTGATGTAACCTATGTAAGTGTCATCTCTTTTCAAATTTTATGTTTGTTGTAACTATTGTATCTATTGTATACTTTTCTCATTTAATGAAATTCATTGCTTGCTCGGTTTGGGATACGAGGGGTGCCAATCTAATTGGGATGTCTCTACCCTTTTCTCCGACAAGTAACCTATTATGATTATTATATGTATCCTAATATCTCCTTATAGAAATAAAGTTAGGTTTGTAAAAATATTCATAGTAATAGGAAGACCATAGATTTCAAAATTAGTAATATAAAGATAAAGCTTATAAAAAATATACATAATAATAGAAAAACTCTAGGCTTTAGACTTAATAATAAAACCTCTTATAGAAAAATAAGCCTATATATAATTCAGTAATGACCACATAATAATTCTCTTATTCTATAATACTTCCCCTTGGATATTATTATGCTATGTTCATGCCTTGTTAAAAACTTTATTAGAAAATACAATGAAAAAAGAAATTAAAGAAAAAAGAGTACATATCCATACACTATTTCATAATTCTGGATCCATATTATCTCTTGTAAAAGCAAGGTTGTTAAAAGGAAAGTGTGTTGTGAACAACAAATACTTTTATATCAAATTGATCTCATATGTTGACATATTTAAACACAACCAAATGTCAACATTAAGACAGTTGGACTTGATCGTTCCGTATTACTGTGATTGTTGTGCAGTGTTGCTGTTTTATGCTTACTGGGACTACTCTCTTCAAAAGTTACCCCTTCAAGAGGTGCAGTTAGTGATAAATTACATTCGTAACTTTCTTTATCCGCATTTTCATTTCTTTAGCTCCAACTAGCCATGCACATTTATGATGTTGCATGGGTTCAACATATATGATAAATCCTATGAGGATCTCCACTTATAATGGTGGTTATACAGTAGAAATATAGGACTATGTCACTTATTTTGGATTAGTAAACACATCTAGTAGTTCACTTGCAAACTTTTGCAAGTATATAATTTTCAGAACTTTCAATTCTACTTTGACGTGTACTGGAGTCTAAATAATTCAATCAGTTTTCCTACAAGAAAATTTCATAATGTTCATTCTTAAGCTTCAACTTTTACCCTTCTAAAGCTGAAAAATGTGCTCATCACAAATACAATGAACGAATGGATAGTAAATGAGTCACCTATCTGGATATTCAAGTATATAATACTCAATAGATATTCACAACTAACATCAATTAAGAGCTCATTCAAGTACACTAAGGTAGTTCAATTAATACATATGACCAAAAAAAAAAAATGCAGATGGGAACATTAGTTTCACTTACATGTATATGTTAAATATAAGAATGTTTATGATATATTTTAGGACAAACTTTGATCAAAGATGTGGCGTATAAAATCACATATCCTCGAACCTTAAAGGGTAATTTCATATTCAGAATCCATGGTCTAATGAGCAACTTTAAGTGAATAAAAAATTCAACTAAACCATTATGCAAATAATCAAAAAAATCATGATTGAGCACTTGAGATGTAAATTCACCATCATTCCCCGACATGATATGCACTAAATTTGATAATGGTAGGCCAATAGAAAACAGTCCACTTATATCCACTATGTTGAAGCATAAAGTATCATAAGCACACATGATATGTGGATCAGCCAACATATACCCCCGTGGATCCATTAAAAAATGCAGAGACTCCACACTCACTTTAATATGAGATAGTCATACAAGCAATCTACACTTGACACATATATCACATACAAAATCAGTGGGGAAGGAGGCCCACCATACATTAAAAGATAATTAACCAAGTTTAAGCAATTTGATACATCATATTGGATCATATGATCAAATAGTCATGTCATAATTGATAGAAAGTTGGGTCCTTGAACTTCAAGGACATCATAATATGTATATTGATCATACAAATATATGTATCATACAACCCTAAGGAAAATGAATGTAACTTTTCAATAATTTGCTTCAAACAACCTACCTTCTAGGTCAGATACAAATATTTTTCCTTCTATTTTTTAATATACAAATTTCAAAACTTACTTCTAACAAATAACCATCTAAGTTAGACAATATTCCCTTCATTGTTTCTAAAATTCATAAAATACTTTCTCTTCTAGGGAGTATTATAGTAAAAGCAGTATATGCAAGATAAGCTATTACTATTTTCCTTGGGTGTGAAACTTTGTAAAATAAAGAACATAATACACTAATACAATGCAAAACATAAAATAACATATATTTAAATTGATAATTAATGGCAAAACAAATAATAAGGAAGATAAATAGAAATTCACAAGCTTAAAACATTATGATTACCTTTGGATTTGGGGGGTCACCAAAATCATTCATATCAAGCGTAGTGGCATTTGAAGAATAAGCTATTTTATCAAATGTGAACTAACAAATTTTCTTTCATTAGCTGCTAGCTCTTTCTGGTAAAGATTCACTGATATTTGCTCCTAGAATAGATTTGAGACTAGTGACCTTTAATTTTGTTCAGAATGGGCTTTAGGTATTTGCTAAATAGGATTTTACCCTTTGTAAAGTTGCTTCAACTTTAACCATTATTATTTAATTCAAGTCATGTTTTGTTATTCCATCGATCACTCATATTATTTTATCACCTCTACCATTGCCAAGTCTATAGCTATTATGATGTTGCATAGTATTTGCTTTAGTCATATGCAGAGTTCTAATGGGTTGAGCAATAAGGTTTTCCATTAAAAAAATTGATTGTGATTTTTAACACAAGAAAAGTAGAAATCAACTATAAGTCCTTAGTATAGTTATTAGTCATGTATTACTTCAGGAGTACTTTGTACTTTTCAGCCAAAAGCAAAGCAAAAATTAGCTCTAAATTCATTGCAAAATTCTTAAACATGTATTACTGGTGGAGTATTAGGTCATTGACATGGAGGGTGGAGAGTGTTTTCTAAAGTCTCTTTACTAGTGATATTCTAGCCACATATTCACAACTAAGATAAAATTGAATGATAAATTATCAGTGATTGAAGTTATCATTTAGGGATTGCCACAATACAACCTGTCTATTTAAATTAATACTCTACATTTACTTATGTGCATTTATGTATCAAGCACACAAATTAAATGACTTCTTCTGGAATAATCTAAATTTGCAAATTGCTTCTTTAGTATACATATCATTATAACTATCCCCACAAAATAAACACATATAATAACAATTAAAGGATAGTATTCTTCAATTAACTCCAGGTAACTCATACTAGGTTTCATTCACAAACCAAAAATTGCACATAATGAAAAAGGTACTCATCAATGCATCAAATAAAAAAGAATGCCACAATTTTAGGATGAAATAAAATACACTTTCCTAATTTTCCATCTTATACTCACAAGCTGTCAAAAACCAAAATTTTATAAACCAACTTATACTGCATGAATTTTATCTCCACAATAAGTAGTCCAAATCATCCAAAAACTCTACCACATGCTTTAGACATGTAGGTAAATGGTCCAAAATATTTCCATGCAATTTGGAAATTAGTACCATAACAAATTAAATACGGGTTTTGACAATTAAAAATAGAAAAACTAATTTCTGTAATGAATATCACATGATGGAAAAATCATAACTACATATACATAAGTCATAAAATCATAAACGATTTATGAGATAATCCTAACATAATAGGAATATGTATGACAAACTTCGAAAAAATATATATCATGCAGTTTGAAAACTACCCTAGAGATTTTATAAAATAGATTTATTTGGCAAAAAATTAGATTAGGTAGTATAACATATAAAATCCAAATTAAATCATGCATATATAATTTGACCCTAAAAAATTTATGAGTATGATATAACATATAGGAAATATTCAGTGAAAAATTCTTCCTAAAAGATGGTCTATAGTGCACATAGAAAATCATAAATTCCAATCATAAACAAGATTTTTAACCAACACATATGATAAATATTTAGGGTCTGTTTGATAACATAGTTATTTTTTATTTTTGTTTTTAGTTTTTTATTCTTGAGTTATGTGTAATTTAGTTAGTTTAGAGGTTAGCTGAAGTTTGTTAAATATTAATTAGACTATTTAATTTAGTAAAAGTATAAAAATAAAAATAGAAAATGAAAACATTTTGAAAGTGTTCATTTTCTGTTTTGTATTTTTCATTTTTTTTTTCACATTTTTAGTCTAACTAACATTTAACAAACTCCAATCAACCATTAAACTAACCAAATTACACATAATTCAAAAGGAAAAACCTAAAAATTAAATAAAAAATAACCATGTTATCAAACATGCCCTTAAAAAATCATAACTTGAGTTTTAAAATCACATCAAGACATTTGCTATATCATTGAAAAGCTCTAGATATCAGTTGTAACATATAGAAAGCCATATAATTCTGTTAGCATTTAGGTAGTTAAAATGCGTTCGTTTTTTTATTGGTTGGAATGCCTTATTTGTAGAATTCTCTGTTCCAATAAAGTATTGAAGTATTCCTATAGCTTTCATGGATTTACGACTCTTACTTGCGAATAGCTTTCATGGATTCGAGACTTGTACTCTTTTAACTTTCATAGGTTAAAAACTTGCTCCTATATCTTTCATAGGTAAGAGACTCATGCTGATAACGTGTTGTGAAGTAAATAATAAAAAATATGAACAAGTGAAAAGACAGAGAAAAAATGGAGAAAGAGTGGAAGTTGTAATCTCTCGTATAATATACACCCATATATATTTCAGTAGTGTCCACATAATAATTCTCTTATTTTATAACATTGTGCAAATTATTGGCAATTTCGGAAAGCTATAATGACAAAATATAACTAGCCAAGTTATCCAAATAATTGCAAGAAGTACCTCCATTCCTAACGCAATTGTTCAACTTTTCCTTCCAATTCATGATTCTTTCCCTCATTTCATGTCCCTTAGACTCTACCATATGGTAGAAATGGCAATTGGGTGAGTTAATGCTCTACTATCCTAATTGCCATTTCTATCTTAGGTATTTGTAGCCCCTACTTCAGTCAGACACCAACTCTTGAAACATGACTCGCGTATTTAGCGTTTACCATTTGATAACCAAAAGGCATACAAATCATTGCACACCTTCACACATATTGTTGAAAAAAAGGAAAATAAAAATAAAAATTAGTATTGCGTAAGAAAAAAGATAAACTCTCAAAATTATGATAAATTATAAGAGAAGACAAAATATAAAAGGAAAAATATGAGATAATAGAAAAAATTATTTTATTGAAAAAAATTGCACAAGAAAAAATAAAATGCTAACAAAATATCACACTAGCGTAGCGTTAAAAAAAAAAATATTACGTAAAGACCAACCCTTATGTTGAAAAAAGAAAATACGCAACTCATAATAGGTCTATAGTATATATAGAGGAAAGATGTCCTAAACTTAATTGTAAACAAAGTCCTATTTAATTAAACTACCTAATTAAAAAACTAAAAAGATAAATCTTAAAAAACTATAAACAAAAAAAAATAATAATAAAATTCTTTACAAGAAGAATATCATATAGGTTCCAACACTCATCTTTGACATTCTTCTTGAGTAAACCAAAAGTTGCGAAAATTTCAAACCTCTCATAAAATTAAATCTGATTCATTATCAACATAAGCAGTCATAAACAAATATTTTGTATCTTGTTTTTTTATATTCTATATGATTTGCTTGTTGCATTGATTGATTTTGCTTGGAACGACAATAACTCTCCAGATGACCATCTTTATTGTAAGAATTGCAATGAAAATATTTCTTATTTTTGGACTAGCAATTTTTCTCAGTATGAATGGATTTTCTACAAAAACAGCAAAGTGGAAAATTTTCTTTTCTTGGTGCTCCTCCTTTTACATGAAAGGCTCCTTCAACACCCTTATCACTGTAGATAAAATTCCTTTGCTCTTGGGCTTCTAATTTGCTAATCAATTCGACGACAGAGAGTGTAGTCAAATGACATGACTTTTTGCTTGCTGAGATCTTTACTTAAAACTTGTCAAGAACAGTCAGCATAATTTTTTACACAACTATTTGATTTGAAAATTGTTCACCAGTTAGTCTAATTTGATTCACAATAGATTTCAATTTGATTGTGTAGTCCTTTACAAAGTCCAAATCCTTCATCTTCAACATCTCAAACTACTTTTTAAGCATTATTAATTTGATCACCTCCATCCTCGTGCTTCCTTCGAATTCCTTCTTTAATTTCTCTCACTTTTTTTTGGCTATATTAAAATCAATAATTAAAAAAGAAAAAGAAAAGTAGAATCTGACAAAGCAGCATGAATGCAGGATAAATCTTTGGATTTTTTGGCTTCTCCTCTTCATGTTGCCTAATTTTATTTAAAGTTGGATTTGGTACAAACGATGTAGGATCAGCATTACTCAAAATAGATTCCCATAGGCCAAGTGCATTGAGATAAGATTGCATCTTAACAATTCAAAATTGATAGTTTTCATCTTTAAATTGTGGAGGGGTGGAAACACAAAAAAATAGAAGACATATTGAAAAAATTCAAAACTTCTCTTAAATAAATTTTTTTCTCTCAAATAGAAGAAACAAAATTACTCTCAAACATAAAAAAAATACAATCCCTTTAAATCTAAAGGCTCTAATACCACTGTTGAAAAAATAAAAAATATAAAAAAATTATATTGCGGAAAAAAAAAAGATAAACCCTCAAAATTATAATAAACTATGAGAGAAGAAAAATATAATAGAAAAGAAAAATATGAGAGAACATTAAAAAAATATTTTATTGAAAAAAATTGCACAAAAAAAAAAAAGATAAAAAAGCTACTAACAAAATATCACCGTAGTGTAGAGTTAAGAAAAAAGAAAAAAAAAATATTACGTAAAGAACAACCCTTACATTAAAAGAAGAAAATATGCAGTTTACAATAGGTCTTGTACTTGCATAGTATTTATAGAGGAAAGACCTCCAAAACCAAATAGGAAACAAAGTGTTATTTAATTAAACTACCTAATTAAGAAACTAAAAAGATAAATCCTATAAAATAAAAAAAATAAAAAAAAAAAATGAAGTCTTCATAAGAATAATATCACACAGGTTCTAACACATACTGCCCAATGTTGAATTCCAACCACTATGAGTGGAAAACCACCTAGTGGTATGGTTAGCCAAAACCTCTTGCTATGGTGCCCATTTTACTATTTCCCCTATACTTCCCACCATCTCCATGAACCCATTTGATGATGGTTCAAGCCACTTCGAGTCGAAGACTAACCACGGCGAGACAATCCACATGAATGGTTGGTTGTTATTGGCTATACCCCATGCTACCTTTAGGAATTCAATTTCTTTAATTGTTTCTAAGTTCCCAAAATTCACATATAGTACAGCATTTAGTGTTTGCTTGTTTAGCCATGAAATTGAGGTTGCCTCTTCAACAAGCAAGCTAGTTGAAGAGGCAAGAAAGCAGTAGTAGTATTGTGGAGTGGTCAGTTGGAAACATTGAGATGTGTAGCTCTCGCAGATGTTTGGGCAATGCAACTTCTTCAAATTGTTAAAAAGTGTTCTAAATGATTCCTACTGAGGCATTGGTTTCCTTAACAAACCAAGATATCAGTGCGTAGAAGTCCTCTAGGTTTCTTGTCTTGATTACTAGAAGGTCTTTCACTCTAAATGGTGGAAGCTTAAGCATCGGCTCTTCTAGTTGAGCATCTAAGACAATTGAGTAAAAAGTTGAATCTTTAGGCAAGACCTCACTAGTGTTGCAAATCTTGTTAATAGCCATAAAACGGGTCACTACAATTAGGTTTATCATTAAAGCTTCTTTGTGACAAAATTAATAGTGATTGGGTTATGGCTATATCTCGGACACAAAAGAGTTTAGTCACAAATCTTAAAATATTTGTGTTTAAAACGATTTCTAGTGGCAATGTTTTTGACATTATATAATTAAAAGACAAACACAAATAAATTAGTCTGACAAAATCTGATTTTGTAACTAAAATTTTTACACATTCAAAATTTTATCATCAATGAAAATTTCATGTGAAAAATCAAATTTTGTCAAAAGAAAAATTACTTGCTCTTGTCACATAATTATACAGAGTCAAAAAAATTGGTCACTAAAACTATTTTAAACCTAGAAACGTCTAAGGTTGTGGCTCGAATCTTTTGCGATGGAGGTATAACAACAATTTAATAATTAATAACATTTTAAAAAATGAATATCAGTGATAAGATTTGTTGCAGTGGTATTGTGTATACATGTGAAATAAATTGTCTAAAATATACAAAGCCTATATATGTACCTTTTATGGGGATGTAACCCTTTTCTAATAGGAGACAAATAGAAGTGAAACCAATAAAGGAAAAGACATTAGAGGTCCACAAGACAAGCCTAATGATATGAAGGTGATCGGTAATGGCTTGAGTGAAGTGCCAAACAATATCAGTGATTCAGCAAGCAACATTGTTATTGGATGATGACGACAACAACAACTTGGAAAAACAATCAGAGAAGGGCTTAGCACAGTTGGAGTCAATAAGGGTGAGTAAAACTACAACATCATCCAAAGTAGTTGTAATATCTCTTTACCCGAGCCCGGATACCCAACTCAAGAGATATTGGTCTATATAAACTTCAAAATATGCTTCTTCGGAGAATGGTAAAATACATATAAATATTTTCTTTACTCTTTAGCATCATTTTCAAACTCGTTAAAAACCATACTATTTAAAGTAAACATAAAAGTTTATACAACCCACAACCTAAAGAAAATAACGTCTAAAATTAGAGTTTATTGTTCAAAGAAAGAAAAACAAATACGGAAAATAAATTTATACATCTGCCTTGCCCTTTATGTCTTTACTATAATCAAAACACATAGTCCTAGCTCAAGATAATACCTAAACACACAAACACAAATAGGAGTGAGTGATAAACACTCACCAGGCTCCCAATATGTGCATGCAAATGCAATGCCATGTGCGTGCCACATTGCATCTTCATTCTTTTTCGAAACACTGATTTTCCCTTTTTGTTCTGAAATCATATTCAAACACAATTCTTTCAAATCACTTATCAAATCATTTTTGAAATAACACATTCGTAGGGCTTTTCACATAGCATAACAAATCTATACTTAGTTACGCAGAAGCTGGTTACTCGTCGACAACTATTTCTTTCAAAAATAGCATACCACATAGTTTTAAGGAAATCTAATCACTATAACTATTAAGAGGAAACTGTATAAGTTGGGAAGAAACCCGCATGCATCCGCGTCATGCAAGTATTAAGGTGACAACGGCCACATACACTAATATTCTCACATGTGGCCATATGCGAGAATCCACTCTCCCATCCACTAGTTGATGGAGCCTATATTAAACGGTGCACTTATCACAATCACTTAAGCTCCATCACATTCACATAGGTGTCTATGTTTAAAAACACAGTTCTCTTTGGAAAATAAATTTCTTTACATAAAAACAACAGCTTTCATGACATGTCTCTATGCAAATGTATGCACATGTTTCACTCAACAGTCTTATGCACAACTACAGTACCATATGTGTACACTGCATCCAGTGTAGTCAATAGCCAAGCAGAACCCATTCACAATCATTATTCGATCTATTTACATACAATCACAGGAAAATATGGGACTGTACCTCAAAGTTATTCAAATACTATAAAATTCCCATTTTGCCCTTAGAGGAAATGCAAAATTGCACCTTTAAAACTCCAATTGTGCCCTTAAAAATATTTTAAAATTTCGGTTTTACTCTTAATGGAAATACAAAATTTCAATTTTACCCTTAGTAGTGACACCAAGTTCCCATTTTACCCTTAGTAGTGACACCAAGTTCCCATTTAATAAAAATAACTTCATATATTATTTGCATTTGTAAAAATATATTTTATACCCAAAAAAATTTTTTAAGGTGAAATTACCTTTATACCCTCATAAACTAATATAAATATAAATATATATATACAAAAATCCACACTCACACACATGTCCATATTAACTTAACACAACCACACACCATTTTCAACTACATATGAATTTACACATACAATCATTCACAATATATATATGTATATAGGCATTATATATATATATATATATATATATATATATATATATATATATACACACACAAATGTGAATGCATACATTTGTACCAAATATGGACCCAGAATTCTCCTTAGACCATACACACATTGGTAGAAACCACCTCGCACTTAAACCCTAAAAATTTACTATACATTCACATATAAATGTGAAAAAACCAAAATACTCTCAATAATTTTGAAAACGCCAAACATATCCCTCTATGGCTGAAATTTTCCAATCCAAATTCACCATAAATTTGCATCCAAATCAAGTAATAATCATAGGGCTTTGCAAGATCGAAACACTAATTAACAATTCCATACATAATTTCATGAAAAATTCAAGATTAAATGCATAGAATTGAAAACCCTAATTTTAGAAATTGGGAATATTTACCATAAACCAAATCAAGCTCAAATCATATGATTCAAACACAAATCAAGCAATTAAACACTTAGATTCATATGGATCTACATGGATTTAAACTGAAAATGAAATAGTTTGGAAACCAACCTTTCTTCCAAGGTTTTTTATTTTTGTAAAAACCACTTGAAAAACACCATAACATAAGCTTCAAATCCCACAAGGATGGCTAGCCTCTTCTTCTCTGCTTTTTTCTTAATTTTTCCTTGAATTTTTGAATTTTCTCTCACTTGCTCTCTTTTTCTCTCTCTAAAAATGGTGAGGGTGGCCACCCATGGGGTATAGAAATGCTATTTGAACTCCTAAAAAATAATAAAATAATAGTTTAAAGAAATTTCAAAAGTAGTAATAATTACACTGCTTTTTGGATTGATTTTCAAACCATAGTCAAAATACTATTTAAGCACATTAAACACTTACTAAGTATACAGATAATTCACATGCAAATTTTACAAGTCAAGGTGACGATGTGGTGGTCAAACTTTGACTTTGATTAAAGTCGACTTCGACCACAAGTCAACCCTATCGGGAAAGCCAACAAAAGTTTCAGATGGTGTTGGAACTGAAACGGGCAATAAATCCTATACCGAAAATAAAAGCAAATAATACTGATTGTACCAAAAGTAAAATACATATATTAAAGTAGTGGATGATGTTAATTGGGTTGCATTAAAATTATTCAAGCCGTCGGGAATGGGATGGAAGGTGAAGTTTGGTGCTTTGGGGAGTTGAAATGAGTGATGGTGATAGTTAAATGGCTTTTTGTCAGAGTTATAAATATTCAAAATTAATCTCTATACTATACTGTTGAAAAAAGGAAAAAAGAGTATTGCGGAAGAAAAAAGATAAACCCTCAAAATTACGATAAACTATGAGAGAAGGAAAAAAATATAATAGAAAATAAAAAATATGAGAGAATAGAAAAAATATTTTATTGAAAAAACTTGAATAAGAAAAAATAAGCTGCTAACAAAATAACACGCTAGTACAGCATTGAAAAAAGAAGAAAAAAATATCACGCTAGTATAGCGTTGAAAAAAGAAGAAAAAATATCACGCTAATGTCGCGTTGAAAAAAGAAGAAAAAATATCACGCTTGTGTAGCGTTGAAAAAAGAAGAAAAAATATATGCAGCTCTCTCCATAGGTCCTGTGACTATATAATATTTATAGAGGAAATACCTCCTAAACCTAATAGAAAGACCTCCTAAACCTAATAGGAAACAAAGTCCTATTTAATAAAACTACCTAAAAAAAATATTAAAAAATTAAAAAGATAAATCCTAAAAATTAGAAACCACAAAAAAATAAACTCTTCACAAGAAGAATATCACACAGGTTCCAACACTCCTCCTTGAGATTCTTCTTGAGTAAACCCAAATTTGTTGCAGAAAAAAAAAATTGAAACTGCCTTTCACACTTGTGCTTCTTTCAAACTCCTCCTTTAACTTGTCTCACGTTTTCTTGGCTGTATCATAATCAATAATTCTTGAAAAAAATAGAATCTGATAAAGCCGCATGAATACAAGATAAAACCTTAGGTTTCTTTGACTTCTCCTCTTCATGTTGCCTAATTTGATTTAAAGTTGGATTTGCTACCAACAGTGCAGGATCAGCATCACTCAAAATAGATTCCCATAGGCCAAGTGCTTTGAGATATGATTGCATCTTGACAACCCAAAACTGGTAGTTTTCACCATTAAATTGTGGAAGAGTGGAAACACCAAAATTAGAAGACATATTGAAAACATTTAAAATTTCTCTCAAATAGAAAAAAGAAAATAAAATTTCTCTCACAGAAAAAACACAGTCCCTTAAATCCAAAGCTCTGATACCACTGTTGAAAAAAGGAAAAAAGAGTATTGCGGAAGAAAAAAGATAAACCCTCAAAATTACGATAAACTATGAGAGAAGGAAAAAAATATAATAGAAAATAAAAAATATGAGAGAATAGAAAAAATATTTTATTGAAAAACTTGAATAAGAAAAAATAAGTCGCTAACAAAATAACACGCTAGTACAAAGATTGAAAAAGAAGAAAAATATCACGCTAGTATAGCGTTGAAAAAAGAAGAAAAATATCACGCTAATGTCGCGTTGAAAAAGAAGAAAAATATCACTTGTGTAGCGTTGAAAAAGAAGAAAAATATATGCAGCTCTCCATAGGTCCTGTGACTATATAATATTTATAGAGGAAATACCTCCTAAACCTAATAGAAAGACCTCCTAAACCTAATAGGAAACAAAGTCCTATTTAATAAAACTACCTAAAAAAAATATTAAAAAATTAAAAAGATAAATCCTAAAAATTAAAAACCACAAAAAAATAAACTCTTCACAAGAAGAATATCACACAGGTTCCAACATATACGAACGCAATTAGGTTACAAAAAGAGCAAATTGTTCACCACCAATTTGTTTTTAGCACTTAATTAAGCTTCTCTTTTTAAATATATAAAATCTTTGTTTAACCATTGATTATAACATGAATTATGCAAGAATCCAGTTCATAAAGTTATACAAATTAACATGTGATGTGAAAGAACTCTTAGAGAGAGAAATAATAATGGCTCAAAAAGCTGATTTTGTATTTACTGTTTTCCAATATATACACAACTTTAACTGTAGCAACTAGCTTATACAATTAGATATTCACTACCTAACTGTGAGATATGAAAAAATAATATTACATAGTGTACATATCAGCAACGATACAATATATATTTAACAGGTAAGTGACTTATCTAGCGTGCTAATCCCCCGCAAGTGAAATGAGGGAGAGTCAACGTTGAGCTTGTCACGAAGCTGCTGAAACTAAGTCGTAGGAAGAACCTTGGTAAAGATATCAGTGACCTAGTTAGCTAAGGGAATAGAGCGAACTTCCAACCGCTTTTAGAGCAACTTATCACGGACAAAATGAACATTGATTTCTGTATGCTTTGTACGTGCATGAAACACTGGATTGGTTGCAAGGGACCAACACCCATATTACCACACCATAGTGTAAGTATATTTGAAGAAGGAAGTCAAAGTTCATGCATAAGAGGTTGCAACCAAGTGAGTTCAACAGTTCCACTTGCAAGTACTCTGTATTCCGACTCCGTGCTAAATAGTGTAACAACATGTTTTCTTTTTCTTCGACCAAGAGATGAGGTTGGTGCCTAGGAAGACGCAGTAGCCATCAGTTGAACGACACTCATCCAAGTTAGAAGCCTAATCAACATCTATAAAACCATGAAGAGATAAAGCAGATGATGGTAGAATGAGAAGTCTAAGATGACATTGGTCTTTGAGGTATTATAACACACACTTGCAAGCAGCCAGTGTACATCGGTTGGCTTATGCATGAATTCACTTAATTTGTTAACAATTAAAAGAAATCTTAGGACAAGTAACCGTGAGATAATGTAATGCACCAACTGTACTCCTATACAGGAAGATCGGAAAACTGTTTTTCAATATTACTGCCAAGGTGAATTGATGAGCTAGCTAGAGTGGGACTTGCTTTGCTATCAGTCATCTCTGTACGTAGAAGTAGATCATTCATGTATCCTGCTTGGGATAGATGCATGGAAGAGGGTGTATGAATGACTTCCATGCCCAAGAAATAACTGAGAGAGTCTAAGTCCTTTAGCGCAAACGTATTACTGAAACGAGATATAAAACAATCAACCACTGGTTTATTGTCACCTATAACCAAGATGCATCCACATAGACCAAGACCCACACATTACCGACTGTAGTGTGAAGAAGAAAAAGAGAGGAGTCCATTGTAGACTGGCTAAAGCCCCAAGAGCAGAGAGTTTAGCTAAGGTGATCATACTATGTACGAGGAGCTTGTCAAAGACCGTATAGTGGCTGGTTCAGTTAAAAAATAAAATCGAGATGATTGGAATCAACGAATTCTTCGAGTTGTTTCATGTAAACTTCTTCAGCTAAGACCCCATTCAAAAATGCATTGTCAATATTTACTTGTCTGACATCCCAACCTCTGGAGATAGCAACTGAGAGAACGACATGAACAGTGGCTGGCTTGATGGCGGGATTGAACGTTTCATTGAAGTTAGTTCTCATGGTTTGATGGAATCCTTTGCAATAGGATATGCTTTGAGTCGATTTACCTAACCATTGGGATTGCGTTTCACTTTACATACCCATTTATTGCCCATGAGTTTGTGAGATGAGCTAAAACGGACAAAGTGTTGGATTTTTAAAAGTTTTGAAACGGTTTTTAATAATGGTGAATGAATTGCAAGTTTTCAGTTTTGATTTTAACTGTATAAACGTTACAACTTTAAATATCTTTTATTTGTATTGTCTTTTGATTTTTGAGAAGTAGAGTCCTGGTGTACAACAGAACAACACAGCTCAAGCTTTTATTTTGAGATACACGGGTAAAATCTTGCAAACAAAAAAGAAGTGTTTGGGTCTGTATTTTGGTGATAGAACAAAGGTGTTCTTCAAGTTCGTTGGAAAGAGTTTGAGAGGTGCTCGGTCTGAAACTCCTAGAGATTTGTTGTATCATGGGAGACAGTCGCTGCATAATCATAAGCACCGTGTGGAGCGAATTTGTCTTAAGGACATTGTGATAGTACACAGGCCTAAAATCAAGCTCAGATAGAGTACAAGCTGTTCGGTTTCAACAGGTTCTTTATCTGGTTGTTGTTTGGTAATTTCATGTCATATTATACGTAAATTGTTGTCTTTTAAGTAGCTCATTTGTGTTTATACCTGTTCGTTGTTTAACACCAAGAACCAAGAACCATGTAGCATTGCGTTTTAGTGATGCGATTTCATCTTGCATGGCAACTTTCCATGCTGGATAGAGAAGGGCGGCAGTTGTGGAAAGGGGCTTAGTGCCTGTGGTGGCTAGGTCATGGATGCTTGAGAACAGCTTAGATTTGAAAATGCAGGCCTTTAAGCGGGTGATCATGGGGTGAATCGATTTATTAGGCTAGTTAAGGAGGCCAACTTCAAGTCTGATATCTGGAGAACTCATCAAAGGATCAACGTTGCATGGTCGTATAGGGGAACTTGTGTTAGGTGGTATCAACGTCGATGGAGATATAAGCTGAGTACCCCTCGGATGTGAGGCACTAAGAGAATATCTCCAGCGAAATACTCAGTCATATGAGATAGATTGGATGGATCAGATGTGACGTGGTTGGTGGCGCCACTATCAAAGAGCCACTCTGGATTCACTAGATTTATAGGAGAACCCCTATTGAACTTGTAATTGTTGTTGTTGGTGCCACCATAAAGGCTTGATTATTAGATTGTCCCTGAAAGGAGTGATCAAAACGATGGAAACACTTGTAAGCTACGTGTCCTAGTTTCCCACATAATTGACAAAAGGGTCGATTGTTTTGATGCCAACCATGACCTCTGCTGTCGTGGCCTCTCCCACGGTAGTTATAACCACCTCACATTGTCCCAGTACTGTGATCAATTTTCTTATGGGTTTTGTCAGCCAAGCTTGCGAAAGGTACTACATCAGGTGTGGCCTATTCAATTCGTGATTCTTGGCTGAGTAGTAATGACTGTACCTCTTCAATTGATATATGCATGGCTCGAATTAACAACAACAACAACGGCGTCGTACAACACCTAAATTTCCATGCAGCACTTTGTTAAGTACACAAATGATGATTTATTTGTGGCCTTAGCTTAACCATCTCCTAGAGGCTGGTATAGAATGTCTATGCTTGATGCCAATATCCATTTAGAGTCGTTGTGACTTGTTTGTTGACGAATAGGGTGCCATTGTCCATGATGACCTTGTAAGGGATTCTCTATTGGCTCTTGATGTTCTATAAGATGAAGTTTGATACGGAAACTCTTGTTGCTTAACGTATTATTATGGCTTTAATCCATTTTGTAGTGTTGTTGTAATTACCCCAAATATATTTTTTTAAGGTTAGATATATTTTTCTAAGGTTTGATGGGATCTAGCCCCCAAGCACGAAATAGCAACAAAGCTTTTATGTCAGATTGAGAGTGCATGGATAATGCTTCCAATATGGGTTTTCTCAAACAAAGTGTCCAGCCATTTTTAACCCATCAGAAATTTCCTTGAACTTACAAAAATAGGAAGAGATAGAAAGTGAATCCTTTTTTGTAGTTTCAAATTGAATCTTTAGTTGCCTGAGTTTTGCTTTAGATTGACCACCAAACAATTTCTCCAAAGAGTTCTAGAGTTCTGCAGATGTGAAGGAAGCAGAAATATTCACACCTATGTATGAATATCTTTTGATTTTGAGGAGAGGAGCCAACCGAGTAGGGCCTGATCTAAACGCCCCCAATTTAAAAAATTGGTATTCGATACAACCCGTGTTTCTGTCTTATCATCTAGTGTGACTGTTTCAGTGATGGTCCTGGGAGGTGGAGGGCAGGTTGTGTCTAAGAACATCTCCATGTTGGCTCCTATAACAGCAGGTAAAATTTCAGATCTCCAAATAACATAGTTATCTTGTTCTAGTTTAAATGGAAAAGTACAGTTGGGCAGGATAATATCAGAGATTGTGGGGAAATTAATAGTGGCAAGTGAGGTTGATGAAGAGCTAGTCATAATGCTTGTCAAACGCTGTGATACCATGAAAGAACTCTTATAGAGAGAGATAGAGAGAGAAATAATAATGGCTCAAAATGCTGACTTTGTATTTACTGTTTTCTAACAATTATACAACTTTATTTGTAACAGCAAGCGTATACATGCACCAGGTTAGATATTCACTACCTAACCATGAGATATGATAACATAATATAGCACAGTGTACATATCAGCAATGATATAATATATATCTAACAGGTCCGTGAGTTATATGATGTGCTAACATGATGTATAAGGTTAAGAGAGAAGAAAAATGAGATGCATGGATAGGAAGCAATTAGAATATTTGTTCACATATATTTGTTTATATGGTTATTGACACCGGAGACACCTGAACTATATATATACAAACTTACAAATTGTTTTATAGACTACATAATTGATACCAATACAAACTCTAAAAACAATTGAAACTTCCCATGGACTCATTGATACAGTGTATTTTTTTCCTAATTGATGAATTTTTTTATTTGTTCAGAAATAATTTTTTATGTGAATTATTCAAACTGATTTAAAGTTACAATTTATTTTAACAAAATATAGAATTGATAACAATACTTGAATTCTAGAAACAATTTCAAATTGCCATAGATTTATAAATACAATGTATTTTTATCTTAATTACTGTATTTTTTTAATTGTTCAAAAATATTTTTAATGTGAATTATTCAAACTGATTTTTTTTTTTTCCATTTCTTATTACTTACCAAAAATTTTAGCATATATATAAGTGCATCTAATAAATTAAAAATATATTGCACTTATAATTTAAAGATAATTTATAGCTATTTTTAAATTTTATAAAATATTTGTGTCAATTTTAATTTAGAGAATAATTTATAATTTTATATATAGTTTAGAGAGAAATAGTACCAGAAACCTTGTTTTATATTAGCCAACCAATGTGTGGCGTGTATGAATTAAACAAACTTGTGTAATGGCTGTGATAATAATAGTAGTAAGTCCTTTAAGAAATTAAGAGGCCATTTCCAGCCATTCACAATGGTACTGATTTAGGTGTGATTTTAGTACATCATGTATTAGATAGATGGTTGTTAGCATAAAGTTTAGTTTCCCTGATGCCAAACCATTAATCCGAAATGCATGCCACAAGGAGTCACATCATGCACTCATAAAAAAAGAAGAAGAAAGAAGGCGCATCAAATCAATCTAGCTGCACAAAAAATACATGCTTTTGAACTTGTGTTCCTTATCGATCGAACTTATTTCAATCCAACCTAGCTACCACAACCTGATGTCCCACAAGTTTCCTATAAGTTTTTAAATAAAGATTAACACGTCACAAACAAAATCAATCTCAGATAAAAATCTCAAATTCGTAACATATATTTGGAATTTCTATTCTCATACATACTAAAAGAAAAAGAAAAATTGCATTTCTTATCAAAGATCTTCCTGTTGTAACCATAAGGTTGGAAAGGACTCGCAATGCAATAATAGTCCCAAAAGATATAGACAAACAAAAAATGAGAAGGAAAAACAATCAAATGGGATAAAACCCCATAAACATGTCCATATTTAGCCAAGTAAAAGGTCTACCATAATTAGATAGTACACCAAACATGAAGATTCAAGGACGCTGAGCTTGGAAACTAAAGGATTCTAGTGACAAAATGTGGCTAACCAAGCTGTCTAATGCTTTGTAAGAAGAACCATCTTGTTTCAAGCAAAGATTTGCCTTCTCCTTCAACTTGGAGGCTCTGTATTTGATCTCCTCACTTTCTTTCTCCACCATTAATTTCCTAATGGTTTTCTCTATTTCTGCTCTTTCCAACCCATTCTCTAATTGCAAACCCACCTTCCAAACATGGCTCACATACCTTGCATTCACCATTTGATCTACTAAACGAGGCGTGCAAATCATAGGTACTCCCTCACAAATACTCTCCAGTGTCGAATTCCATCCACTGTGAGTCCAAAATGCTCCAGTTGAAGGATGTACAAGAACTTGTAGTTGAGGAGCCCATTTCACAATTTTACCTCTTCCATTCAAGTTCTCTAGGAACCCATGTGGTAATGGTTCTAGCCACTCTGACCCATGAACTAAGCCGGGTCGAACCACCCACAGAAAAGGTTGGTTGCTATTGGCTAGCCCCCAAGCTACTTCCAGAAACTCTGTTTCATTTAATTCTGCAATGCTACCAAAGCTCACATAGATGACAGATTTATGAGGTTGAGTGGCTAGCCAGGAAATGCAAGTTTGGTCTTCATTTAATAAACTGCTTGAAGAAGAAGAAGAGGAGGAGGACGAAGAAGCCAAGATTGTTTTGTGAAATGGACCAATTGGGAAAATTGGAATGGGAAAGTCAAGTCCTAATGTGGTCAATGCAGATTGTTCGAGGTCTTCGAAAGTGTTGCAAATGAGTCCTGAGGAGGCTTTGGTTTCATTAACCAGGCTGTACACTTGTTGATAAAATGCTGTTGGGTCGACGCTGGTGTCGATAGCTGGAAGCGCTGGAAGGTCTTTAACTCTGAGAGGTGGAAATTCTACCACCGGCTCTTCCTTCTGTGAATCTTAATAAAGTACCAAAAAAATAAAAGGGGCGCCAGTTAAAATTCAACTCAATTAATACTGATTATGAATAAGTTCCATAAGAGATTATATACCTTATTCAATTTATGTTTTTAAAAACAAAACCCATTCAATAATTGAACATCATTTTCCATGTTCCATAGACATTGTGACAAATGCAATTAGTAGGCCAAGTTTGAAAGAGAAAAATTGATGCTGGTACTACTTCCACCGTTCAATACAATTTACAATATGTTCCAAACCCTAAACATGTGCTTTGAATTGTTTATAAGCAACAGAGTAACGGTGTGCTATGAATTGTTTATTTGCAACATAATAACGGCGTTAATAATAAAATATCTACTACCAAATTATCAATAAACCATCAGATATTTACTTATACCTATGATTAATCTGTCCAAGATTGATTTGGGTTTTACCAAAAAAAGGTATTATTGATTTGGACCATAATAACCTATATTTCTCCATATCATTGACCTTAATATACATTTGCTATTAAAAAAAAAGAGCAAAAAAGAATTAAAGCTGACCTTGTATGGGAAGATAACCCCTTTCTCGCAGAATAGGAAAAGCAGCAAGGACATGAAAAGAGGTAGCACTACTAGTCCTAAGCACAAATCTCGGAAGTTTAAAACTCTCAGCAGTAGCTCTAGTAAAGTAAAAGAGACAATCGGAGATCAAGCAAGCAATAGGCTCCTCCGAAACATCGGATAGCAACCTAGCCAAGCATTCCTTAAAGGGTTCGACACATTTGGTGTTTAGAAGTGAAAGAAAACCACCGTCTATAACGGAGGTCTTACTCACAGATAAGCCTTCATTGATAGCGTGGAAGGTGAAGTGTGAGTGTTTACTAGGGTTTGGAGAGTTGAGGGAGGTGTGGATTATGGATATTGAAAAGCCTTTGTAATACAGAATATTGGCTAGCTCAAGCATGGGGTTTACATGTCCTTGAAGTGGAAGTGGGAAGAGTACCAATCTCCGGCCTTTCCTCTCCATCTTTTTGGGCTGAATAGCTCTGATCTATCTCCAAGTTTCTTCTCTTCTCTTGTTCTTATAAGTAGTGAAAAAAATTTGACTCAGCAGGCGGAATTTGTATAAGATGTGAGAAAACAACTTGGGTGGCACTGGAGCAGTTGACATTTTGCTTTTCGATCCAAAGCTGCTCTCCACACACACACACTGCCCCAATAATTAATTAAGCATTTTCACTCAAAATTGATAAGAGCATTTTTTAAAAGGGTTTAATATTTTATTATAATGCTTAAACGACAAAGAGTAGCATAAAAAATTGTTCTAAGTATGGTGATCACTATTTGTTGTTTTAAAAAATACATATATATTATTTTACTTTCTTTTGTTGTGAAAATCTTATATGAATATCGTTTATTTTACTAGGTTCGTAAATGAATCACGAGAATCAATCTATAAATTAAAGATTTTATTTTTGTTTTGGTAAATTAAAAATTTACATTAGGAGGCTATTACAATTCAAGGATATGGCATTGCCACATGTGTTTGCGGGATTTATGGGTTAATAGCCAATTGTAGGGATAAAATTAGTAAAATAATTAAATGTTTCCTTAATCCTATACCATAGCAAAAAATACACTTTTTTTCAACTTGTGCATTTATTATCCTACTCTCACTCTTTTAATTATATTTAATTTTGTCATTTTCTTTACTCTCCTTTGTATGAAATCTGACCTCACATACAGTTAGAATTTTTTAAAATTTTATTATATTTTTGTGTGTGTTTGTGTTAAAAGAATGATTTTTTTTTTTATTTTGAGTGTGAAAATTATTAAAAAATAAAAACATAATATTTGTTGTGGACTTTAAAAAAAACTGAAGAAAATTGAAAAACTTACAAAAATAGAAAAACCTAACCTGTATCCATTATTGGAGTCGAAGAGGGCGATCAGAACTGATCGGATTTAGGGGTTGGTACGGATTAGGTAGGTTCGGTTTTGGGTCCAACTCACAACCAACCCAACAATCTTAATTTTAATAAACTCAAAATCAACCAAATTTGAAAAAATTTAAATAACCGAATCAACCCAACCTAATAAAATTTGGTTTGGGTTCGGTTTTCAATCGGCTATTTTTAAAACCCAAAATTATTCAAGCCTGTATAAGATCAAGCCCACAATAATAAAAATCAAAAAGCTATAAATATATATATTTTTATATGAAAAGCTGAGAAATATCTATAAAGTTTACATGTCTTTTTTTTACCTTGATTCACGTAAGCATTTATTTCTTTTACTTTTGGACATCTGACACTTTACAAATATATTTAATATATTTATTTATATATTACAAATCAATGATGGTTTAGTGGTAAGTTTGCTTATAATCAAGTCGAGGTTCTTCATATGAGCATATTCATTAACAATTTTAATATATATCGGTCGGGTTGGATTTATCAGGTTGTAGAGTATCCAAACTGCTAACCGAACTAACTGTATCAATTAATTCATAAATACAACCAAAATCATCCAAAAATTTTTAAAAAAAAAAAAAAAAACCGAGCCAATCCGCCAAAGTCAATTTGGTGGGTTAACAGGCTAAATGCCCAAGCCTTAATCGAATCCCACTAATCATTACAACTGAAATCACCCAAAAATTATAAAAACCGAACCAATTTGCCACAATCAGTTTGGATCGAAAGGATTTGGTGGGTTGACGGGCTAATTGCCTAGCCCTAATCGAATCCCACTAATCTCACTGTTTTTTGAATTTGACAATTGGATCCTTTTTATTTTTTTATTTAATAAATATATTTATTAATTAATTAATATATGTAGCTTAAATTGAGTTGAATATTAATAAATAAATATATTCATCTTAAATAATTTTAAAATTTGTAAGTTTTAAGTAATTTAATTCGTAATAATAAAATAATTAATAGTTAAATTGAAAATATATATATATATAGATTGATGTGAAAAATATATTTAATAAATATAAATTAAATATATTTATTTAATTAAATAAATATATTTAATTTATTTTTAATTAAATAAAAAAATAAATATTTAATCTGACCATTAGACGGAAAAATATATTTAATAAGTATAAATAAAATAAAATAAATAATTATTTAATCTGATCATCAGATGGATATCGTTTGATGGATCATTTTATTTTTAACTAAAATATATTTTAAAGATGTTTATATATGACCATCATTAATTGTAAGGTCGGATCCGACTATAATTTAATTATAATATGTTTTAACGATGCTCATATGACTATCGTTAATTGGATGGTCGGATTCGATTGGTGGATGGTGATCTCTACATCTAATGGTCGAATCGACCATTGGATAGTCAAAATAAATAAATAAATTACTTTACAAAATTTTAATATACATATTTTATTTGATGTGAGAGTTTGAGAAATATTTTTTATAGATCTTAATAATAAAAATAAATTACTATAATTAATTTATATGAGCGCTTATATGAGAGATTCTACAATTTATATGAGATTTTGAAATAAATAAAAATAAAATATTGTAATCAATTTGATGAGATATTTGGTAGAGGTGGTGGTAGTGAATAGGATTTTGAAATTAATAAAGGGTAGTATAGTAAATATATGGGTAACAAAAATGTACTTTTGTTATTATAGAGAATTGAAAAGCGTTTGGCTATTTTACTAATTTCACCCCTACATATGACCGTTGACTCATAAAGCCCTCTGTTAGCAAGGGTCCAAAGTAGTACTTATAGATCTCCAATCAAGGACATGACATTACCACATGTGTCAGCAAGGGTTCAAATGAGTACTTACGAATCACTAATTAAGAGAAGCTATTGGCAATGAGAATCAAATTAAAACCTTACTAAAAAAGTAAATAAATCCTTACCAACTTAAATAATCCTGTAGGATTTTATTTATACTAAATGCTACTAATTTTGTCGAATAATTGCCATATATTATTGACATTTAATTTGTGATGTTTGGCAAAAAGAAAAAAACACAATTAATTTTTTAAAGCTATCATATTTCTAAAAATTGCTTATTTGGTAATTTCAAAAGAAGCATCTTGTGGGTGCTTCCTATTTCTCTGGTATATGCTTTCTATCTCAAAAAACACTCATAAACACACACTAATAAATTAATAGGTAGAATAAAAAATAAATAGTCGATCGGAACATGCCTAATTGAATTATTATATGACATTAGAGATCAAGCAAAGCAATAGGTTCCTGCTGATCACACTACAAGAAAACTAGGATTTATTGGTGGACTTCCAACAAGATCCTCAATAATTTGGTGTTTTTTTTTTAGGGGCAGATGTTTGTTGATGTTTAGGCTGCAATAGAAATCAAAGATAATATCAATACTATAGGGTGTATCCCTAATACCAATTAGGCAAAATTCAAACATTTAGAAGAGAGCTAGTTAAGACTTTCTGAGACATTGAAACTAAAGATGACTTCAATCCAATCGATTGATAGAAGAAATAAGGACAGTCACCGATGAAGAGGATGGAGAGGAAAATTGCCAAAGATAAAAAAGGAGAGAGAATCATAGGGAAGGATCTTGATATGATAGAAGAGGAGGTCAATCCAATTAGGGTACTTGGGAGATTTAGAAGAGAAGGCGGAGTTAAAAGTGATGTGATAGAAGTGGATAGATGGTTCAATGTGAGGAAACCATTTTGGGCATCTAGTCAAAGGAGAGAACAATATGAAGGAAGTGAGTATGATGAGGAAGAGGAGTTTGAGAATGTGGAAGAGCATCATTGGCAAGGCAAGAGACCTCAAGTAATGATGAAGCCTATGAGGGTGAAGGAAGGGAAAATTAGTACCATAACTGAGGAATAAGGAAACCAAAAGTAGATTTTTGCCACTTTGACAAAGGGAACATGCATGTATGATTATATTAGGTGAGCATTACTTCCATACCTATGAAGTGGCAAGGAAGGATAGAGTTACGACAACTTGTTTTAATTAAGATGGATTAAAGCATAGGAGAAAAAGAAGGAAGATAATTATAGTGGACAATATTTGAGCAACAGTTTATGGCTCAATGTGGGCAGCTAGCTAAGCTCAAACATGAAGATAAAATTTTGTTTCATGAGAAATCGTATTGAATTAAATTGTAGTGGATTCGTTGCTCTAGGTTTTTAAATTATTATATTTAAGTTGTTTGAAATATTTTGTTTTGTTAAATTAATTAGTTTTAATTGTTTAATTCGAGTTCAAATTTTATTAGGTTTAATTTAAAATAAATATTCATTTATCTATTGGGTACAATAACTTTATTATTCATCATCATTTTGCAAAACTCATGCACTAACAAGTTAATTTTCACACAATCATTGATCACTGGGTTCGTTGATGTGGAATTGTATTCTGGTCTTGCCATTGACACTGTTGATGACTGAAATTTTGCCAGTTTTGGTTTATTTTTTAGCGTCTAGAGTTTCTTCGGTGGCATTTAGACTTTCCGAATTTAGGTCAAGTTCGTCGCCATCGCTCAACGTTCATATGGTTACATTTGTGAAGAGTAGTCGCCTCATCAATGGCGTTCGTGTGTTTTGGTTTGGGCATTTGGGTCCATTAATATTCAGTGTTATTTGGGTTTGCGATAAGGGTGCACCTTTAGCTGAATTCTTTGATTTGGCTTGTAAAAAAAGATTTTTTTTATTAGGCTTTCATTAAGTTGGGGCTTCTGGTTTGGATTTGATTTTGAGCTGAAATATTTAGGTTGTCTCTTGTTTTGGGTTTGCTGATTGGAGTCGTATAGTTAGTGGACATTAGCTCATTTTTTTGAAAATTTGTTAGGCATTAGGCTATCGTTTGGGCCAACTTACTTGGTATTGATTTGTGCACATTTGGGCTTTACTTGAATTCTTAGGTCTACTGTTATTGAAGAAATTTGAGCTCGAAATTGTTTGCTTTTAGGCTTACTAAACTTTTGGAGGTAATTTGATGTCATGTCACTTTTGGGGTGTTTTGAGTTTTTTTTATCAGCTTCAAATCGAATTAATATTTTAGCTAGCTTATATGTGTAATATACCAAGGTACCCCCTTGCATTAATTATGTCTATGCTACCAGCTACTCCCTCACCAGCTGAAAATATCAAATTCAAAAGTTTTGGAATCGCTACTCCCTGACCAGCTAAGAAATCAAAACAAAATCACAACCTCATATAAAGGCTTTATCAAATAGTATATTAGTTGGATCTAAGTGTTTATTTTCTCTCCCAACTTTCACACTATCTGAATGATTTCAGATTGTAACTCATTTTCATAAATCTTTTATCTCAGGGTTAGTTTAGTCGAAATAAACAAAATATTTCATATAATTTTGGTGGATTTAGGGTTTTTGTCAAAAAAGCTAGTGATGAACACTTCAGTACAAATTAAGTAATACCGAAGTTAGGAAATATACTTCAATAGTGTTTCAATAATCTTCGCTAAGGCAAATATTGTTTTGTAGTATACTTTAGTAGTGATGAACAATTTCGTCATTCCTGAATTATACTTTGATAGTGATGAATTGTTTTGCTAAGGATGAAGTATATATTCCACATGGAATTTCAGACTTCACTAGTGATGAAGAAACTCGATGGTGCCAAAGTTTATTTAGATTTTAAAAATTTAAAGTTTTTATGATACTGATCATTTACATTTGGGTTTGGTAATGAATGAATACGGTAGAATGGAGGATAATGGTGCTCTTGTGTTTGTTGTTTTTTATGGAGGCATATGGATTCAAAAAGATGGTGGAGTATGGGTTTTCCATAATTATAGAACAAAAGTTATAGATATCGTGGAGACGTTTACATATGCAGATTTTGATAATCAAGTGTATAAATATCTTGACATTGATAGGAGCAAATATTTTGTTAGAATGAAGTATCAATATAATCAATTTGAACTTCCATGTGATCCACAAAGTCTATGACAAGATAAAGATGTTATAAATTTTATTTAGGTTGTGAAATAATTTAGGCCAATTACTCCATTGTTTGTGGAAGTGTTGCCCACAGCTTTCCCATTCAACAATGTAGATGACTGTTCACCAAAGTAATTTGGTATATTTAATTCGAATAGTGGAAGCAACCAAAATGATTATACAAAGTCTTGTACTTACATAGTATTTATAGAGGAAAGACCTTATAAACCTAATTGGAAACAAAGTTCTATTTAATTAAACTACCTAATTAAAAGACTAAAAAACTAAAAAGATAAATCCTAAAAAACATAGAAACCAAAAAATAAATAAATAAACTCTTCAGAAGAAGAATATCACATAGGTTCCAACACTTGTCCTTAAGATTCTTCTTGAGTAAACCAAAAGTTTTGAAAAATTCAAACCTCCTGCGAAATCAAATCTAATTCATTATCAACATGAGCAGCCATAAACAAATATTTTGTATCTTGTTTTTTTTTCCTTTTTTTTTTTTTAGTCTTTTGCACGATTTGTTTTCTAGGAAAACTGTTGGGTTGATTGATTTTACTTGGCATGACAATAACTCTCCACATGACCATATTCATTGTAATAATCGTACTGAAAATATTTCTTATTTTTGGACCAGCAATTTTTCTCACTATGATTGGACTTGTTGCAAAAACGGTAAGGAGGAAATTTTTCTTTCCTTAGTGCTCCTTTTACATGAAAGGCTTCTTCAACTCCTTCGTCATTGTGGATAAAATTCTTTTGCTTTTGGGCTTATAATTTACTTATTAATTCGACAACAGAGAGTGTAGTCAAATCACATGACTCTTCGCTTGGTAAGATCTTTGCTTAAAACATGTCAAGAACAGTCAGCATAATTTTTTCCACAACTGTTTGATTTGAAAATTGTTCACTAATTGATCTAATTTGATTCACAATAGACATAAATTTGATTGTGTAGTCCTTCACAAAGTCCAAATCCTTTACCGTCAACATCTCAAACTCCCTTTTAAGCGTTATTAATTTCACCACCTTCACCCTTGTACTTCCTTAGAACTCATCCTTTATCTTATCCCACACTTTCTTGGCTGTATTACAATAAAAAATTTAAAAATAAAATAAAATCTGACAAAACAGCATGAATGCAAGAAAAAGCCTTGAGTTTTTTTTTTCTTTGACTTCTCCTTTTCATGTTGCCAAATTTGATTTAAGTTGGATTTGCTACCAACGGTGCAGGATTAGCATAAATCAAAATAGATTCTCACATGCCAAGTGCTTCAATATTGCATCTTAATAATCCAAAATTGGCAGTTTTCACCATTAAATTTTGGAGGGGTGGAAACACTAAAACTATAAGACATTGAAAAAACTTAAAACTTCTCTCAAATAAAAAAAACAAAATTTCTTTCAAATAAAAAAAAATATAGTCCCTTAAAATCTAAAGGCTTTGATACCATTGTTGAAAAAAGAAAAAAAATAGAAAAATATTATTGCCGAAGAAAAAAGATAAACTCTCAAAATTACAATAAATTATGATAAAAGAAAAAATATAATAGAAAAGACAATATGAGAGAACATTAAAAATTATTTTATTGAAAAAACTTGCACAAAAAAAACTACTGACAAAATATTGCCCGAGTGTAGCGTTAAGAAAAAAGAAAAAAAAATTATGTAAAGAACAACCTTTACATTGAAAGAAGAAAATATGCATTTTACAATAGGTCTTGTACTTCATAGTATTTATAGAGGAAAGACCTCCTAAACCTAATAGGAAACAAAAGTCCTATTTAATTAAACTACCTAATTAAAAAATTAAAAAGATAAATCCTAAAAAACTAAAGCAAAAAAAAAAATGATTCTTCATAAGAATAATATCATATAAGTTATAACACATACTGTCCAATGTTGAATTCCAACCACTATGAGTCGAAAACCATCTAGTGGCAAGGTTAGCAAGAACCTCTTGTTGTGGTGTCCATTTTACTATTTCCCCTTTACTTTCCATCATCTTCATGAACCCATTTGATGATGGTTCAAACCACTCCGAGTCGGAGACCAACCACAGTCGGACAACCCACATGAAGGGTTAGTTGTTATTGGCTATAACCCATGCTACCTTTAGGAATTCAATTTCTTTAATTCTTTCTAAGTTCCCAAAACTCACATATAGTCAAGAATTTAGTGTTTGCTTGTTTAGCCATAAAATTGAGGTTGGGTCTTCAGCAAATAGGCTAGTGGAAGAGGCAGCAAAGTAGTAGTAGTACTTGTGGAGTGGTCAATTGCAATCATTAAGATGTGTAGCTCTCACCGATGTTTGGTCAATGCAACTTCTTCAAGCTGTTAAAAAGTGTTCCAAATGATTCTTGCAGAGGCATTGGTTTCTTTCACAAAGCAAGACATTAGTGTGTAGAAGTCCTCGAGGTTTCTCATCTTGATTACTAGAAGATCTTTCACTCTAAGTGGTGGAAGCTCAAGCACCAGCTCTTCTAGTTGAGCATCTGGGACAAGTGACTAAAGAGTTGAATCTTCGGGCAAGACCTCACTAGTGTTGCAAATCTTGTTAATAGCCATAAAATAGGTTGCTACAATTAGGTTTGTCACCAAAGCTTCTTTGTGACAAAATTAATAGGGATTAAGTTATGGCTATATCTTGGTCACAAAAGAGTCTTAGTGACAAATCTTAAAACATTTGTGTTTAAAATGACTTTTAATGGCAATGTTTTTGGCATTATATAATTAAGACAAACATAAATAAATTTGTTTGACAAAATCTAATTTTGTAACTGAAATTTTTACACATTCAAGATTTTATCATCAATGAAAATTTCATCTAAAAAATCAAACTTTATCAAAAGAAAAATTACTTGCTCTCGTCACATAATTATATAGAGGAAAAAAAATTTGTCACTAAAACTATTTTAAACCCACAAACATTTAAGGTTGTGGCTAGAATCTTTTATGATGGAGGTATAGCCACAATTTAACAATTATTAACTTTGTCATAAATGAATATCAGTGACAAAGTTTTTTTTGTCTAGAAGATCTATTGATAAGATTTGTTGCGGTGGTATTGTGTACACATATGAAATAAATTTTTTGAAATATACAAAGCCTATATATGTACCTTTTATAGGGATGTAACCCTTTTCCAACAGGAGAGAAATTGAAGTGAAACCAATAAAGGAAGAGACACTAGAGGTCCGTACGATAAGCCTAAAAATATGAAGGCGATCGGCAATGGCCTGAGTGAAGTGCCAGACAACATCAATGATTAAGCAAGTAAAGGGTTTGGATGAACAAAAACATTGTTATTGGACGACGACGACAACAACAACTTGGACAAGCAATCAAAGAAGGGCTTAGCATAGTTGAAGTTGAGGAGGGTAAGTAAAACAACAGCATCATCCGAAGTAGTTGTAACACCCTTTTACCTGAGCTTGGAAACCCGACTAAAGAGATATTACTATGTATAAGCTTCAAAATATGCTTCTTTGGATAATGCCAAAATACGTACAAATATTTTCTTTACTCTTTAGGATCATTTTCAAACTTATTAAAAACCATACTATTTAAAGTAAATATAAAAGTTTATATAACCCATAATGTAAAAAAAAAAAAAAAAAAAAATTAAAATAAGAGTTTATTGTCCTAAAGAAAAAACAAATGTGGAAAATAAAAATGTACATTTGCCTTACCCCTTATGTCCACATTGCGACGAAACCACATAGTCCTAACTCACAATAATACCTAAAAACACAAACACAAACATGAGTGAATGATAGTTACCCGTCGGCAACTATTGTTTACCAAAATAACACACGACAAACTTTTAAGGAAACCCAATCACTATAACCATTAAAAAGAAACGGTATAAGTAGGGAAGAAACCCCGCTTGCATCAGTGTCATGCCAGTGCAAGGGTGACAACCGCCACCTACACCAATATGTTCACATGTGCCCATATACGAGAATCTACTCTCCCATCCATTAGTTGATGAGATCTCTACTAAACGGTTCACTTATCACAATCACTTAAGCTCTATCACATTCACATAGGTGCCTACGTATGCTTGCCATGACTTTTCGGTCCACTTTTAAAAACACAGTTCTCTTTGAAAAATCAGTCCCTTTGTATAAAAACAACAACTTTCATGACATATCTCTATGCAAATGTATGCACATATTTCACTCGACAATCTTATGCATAACTACAGTACCACATGTATACACTACATCCAGTGTAGTCAATAGCCAAGCAGAAGTTATTCACAATCATTATCTTATCTATTTATGCACAATCACAGGAAAATACAGGATTGTACCGTATAGTTATTCAAATACTACAAAATTCTTGTTTTGCCATTAGAGCAAATGCAAAATTACAACTTTACCCTTAAGGGTCTTAAAATTCCAATTATACCCCCAAAAATATTTTAAAATTTCAATTTTACTCTCGATGGAAATATAAAATTCCAATTTGACCCTTGGTAGTAACACCAAGTTCCCATTTTACCCTTAAACATAACAAAATTTCAATTTTGCCCTTAAGGTATAAAAATTAATATAATTAAATAGAAAATGTTATTTTAAACAAATAAATATATACTTATAAGGACTATTTAATAAAAATAACTTCATATATTATTTGCATTTGTGAAAATATATTTTATACTCAAAAACTTATTTTTCAAAAATATATTTTTAAGGTGAAATTACCTTTATACTCTCATAAACTAATATATATATATATATATAAATCCATACTCACACACACATCCAAATTAACTTAATACAACTACATACCATTTTCAACCATACACATATGAATTTACACACACTGTCATTCACAATATATATATGTAGACACATTTATTAATATATATATACACAAATGTGAATACATACATTTGTACCAAATATGAACCCATAATTCTCCTTAAACCATACACACAATTGTAGAAACCACCTTGCACTTAAACCCTAAAAATTTACTACACATTTACATATAAGTGTGAAAAAGTCAAAATACCTTTAACAATTTTGAAAATACCAAACATGTCCCTCCACGTCTAAAATTTACCAATCCAAATTCACCATAAATTTGCATCCAAATCAAGCAATAATCATAAGGCATTGCAAGATCCAAGCTCTATTTAACAATTCCATGCATAATTTCATGAAAAGTTCAAGTTTAAATGCATAAAATTGAAAAACCCAATTTTAAAAATTGGAAATCTTTACCATAAACCAAATCAAGCTCAAATCATATGATTCAAACACAAATCAAGCAACTAAACACTTAGATTCACATGGAGCTACTTGGATTTAAACAAAAAATGAAAGGATTTGGAAACCTACCTTTCTTCAAGCTTTCTTTTTGCAAAAACCAAACAGCACAACGCAAGCTTCAAAACCCATAAGGATGGCTAACCTCTTCTTCTCCCTCTTTTTCCTTTATTTTTCTTTATATTTTGGATTTTCTCTCACTTTCTCTCTCTAAAAATGAAACAAACTTGAAAAATGGTGGGGGTGGCCGCCCGTGGGGGTAGAGAAAAGCTATTTGAACTCTTAAAAAAATAATAAAATAATAATTTTAAAAATTTAAAGAGGTAGTAATAATTACACTGCTTTTAGATTGCCTTTCAAACTATAGTCAAAATTCTGTGTAGGCACTTGAAACACTTGCCAAGTGTACACCTAATTCACATACAAATTTTACAAGTCAAAGTAATGATGTGACAGTCAAACTTGAACTTTGACCATAGGTCAACCATGTCGGGAATGCAAATAAACGTTTTCGATGGTGCCGGAATTGAAAACAAGCAATAAATATTATACAAAAAATAAAAGCAAATAATACTGATTGAATCGAAAGTAAAATATATATATATATTACAGTAGTCAATGATGTTAATTGGTTTACATTAAAATTATTCAAGTCGTCGAGAATGGAATGGAAGGTGAAGTTGGGGTCCTTTTTAGGATTTGGAGAGTTGAAATGAGTGTAGATGATGGTTATGGAAAAGCTTTTGGCATAGAGTAGGTTAGCGAGCTGAAATATGGAGTTTAGCTGGCTTTGCAATGGCTATGGGAATATAATTACTCCAAGTACCTCTCTCCATATTGGAATTTTACTTCCATACAGCTTGTAGTGGTAGGTCCTCAGTTTATGTGGATGTCCACAAAATAAGTGGTCCCCAAACACTTTAATTAGCCATAGTTAAATGGTTTTTTGTCAGAGTTATAAAAATTATAAATTAATCTTTAGACGATATAAACGCAATTAGGTTACAAAAAGAGCAAATTGTTCACCACCAATTTGACTTTTAACACTTAATTAAGGTTCTCTTTTTAGATTAAACGACGGTCATCCAAGTTAGAAGCCCAATTGGCATCTATAAAACCATGAAGAGATAAAGTAGAAGATGGTAGAATGAGAAGTCCAAGATGACATTGGCCTTTGAGGCATTGTAACACATGCTTGCAAGCAGCCAGTGTACTTCGGTTGGCTTATGCATGAATTGACCTTATTTGTTAACAATTAAAGAAATCTCAGGACAAGTAACCATGAGATAATGTAATGTACCAACTGTACTCCTATACAAGAAGGCATCGGAAAATGGTTTTCCAATATTACTGCCAAGTTGAATTGATAAGCTAGTTAGAGAGGGACTGGCTTTGTAATCAGTCATCTTTGTACATACAAGTAGACCATTAATGTATCCTGCTTGGGATAGATGCATGCCAGAGGGTGTATGAATAACTTTCATGTCCAAGAAATAACTGAGAGAGCCCAAGTCTTTTAACGTAAACACAGTGCTAAAACGAGATATAAAACGATCAACTAATGGCTTATTGTCACTTGAAACCAAGATGTCATCCACATAGACCAAGATCCACACATTATCGAATGTAGTGTGAAGAAGAAAAAGTGGAGAATCCATTACAGACTTGCTAAAGCCCCAAGAGCAGAGAGTTTGGCCAAGGTGCATGATGAGCTTGCCAAAGACCAAGTAGAGATCGGTTAAATTTACAGACAAAATCGAGATGATTGGAATCAACAAACCCTTCAAGTTATTTCATATAAACTTCTTTAGCTATGACCCCATTCAAAAATACATTGTTAATATCTACTTGTCTGATATCCCAACCTCTGAAGACAGCAACTGAGAGAATGACACGAACGGTGGTTGGTTTGATGACAGGATTAAATGTTTTATTGAAGTTAGTTCTCGGGGTTTGATGGAACCCTTTTGTAATAAAGCATGCTTTGCGTTGATTTACCTAACCATCGGGGTTTCGTTTCACTTTAAACACCCATTTATTGCCCACGAGTTTGTCAGAGGGGCTAAGAGGAACCAAGGACCATGTAGCATTGCATTTTAGTGATACGATTTCATCTTGCATGAAAACTTTCCATGCTAGACTAAGAAGGACGCCGATTATGGAAAGGGGCTCAGTGTCAGTGGTGGCTAGGTCATGGATGCTTGATAATAGCTTGTGTTTGAAAATGCTGGCCTTTGAGCAGGTGATCATGGGATGAACCGATTTCTTAGGCTAGTTAAGGTGGCCAACTTCAAGTTTGATATCTAGAGAACTCATCGAGGATCAATGTTGCATGGTTGTATAGGGTAACTTCTGTTAGGTGGTATTGACGTAGATGGAGATATAAATAGATTACCCTCGAATGTGAGGCACTAGGAGAATCGGTGTTTGGAGAGGCTAGAGAGGGTAATGATGGATTGGTTGACGGCACAGAGGCATGTGGGATTGTTGTTGAAGAGTCTGCCAAAATCCCATCTTTAGGTTCTGTGTGGGATAAGATCGAAGAAGATTCAAGAAAGGAGGATTGTAGAGGCAAATTTGGTATGCTAACCCATTGTGAATTAATCTACAAAAAAGAGTTAGGAGATAACAAGGAAATAGGTGTTCAAGAATTCATGTAAGTAGTGTGGGACCTAGTGGACTCAAAAAAAGGAAAAGAGGTTTCATAAAAAATAACATGTGGTGAAATATAGATCCTTCCTGAGGTCAAACTTAAACACTGATATCCTTTGTGTTAAGCACTATAACCAATACAAATGCATCTTTCTGAATGGTATGAAAATTTTATAATTTTGTATGGTCTGAGGAAAAGAAAGCAGTCACAACCAAAGCATTTTAACTAGGAAAAATTAAAATTTTTGGGGAATAGTTTTTGGACTGGTGATGAAAAATTAAGAACTTTTGTGGGAAGTTTATTGATTAAAAAAGTGATGGTAGAGAAAGCATGCCACCAATATTTGAGAGACATAGAACTTTGAGCAAGCAAGGATGAAGCAGTTTAACTTATATGGCAATGCTTTCATTTAATTTTCCCATTTTGATTGTAGGTGTGGGAGTAAAGATGTTGAAAGGCGATGCCAAAATTTCATAAGATTAGTTGTAAATGTCTATATTCTCCTCCCCAGTCTACTTGAAAAGTTTTAATTTTTTTTATTTGTTTTCTGCCATGATTTTAAATTGTAAAAATATTTTCGTGGCCTCATATTTGTTTTTTATGGGATAAATCCAAGAAAAATGAGTATAATTATCTTCAAATAGGATATAATATTTATAGCCCTCGGGAGATTCTATTGGAGATCAGCCTTACACATAAGAGAAAACCAATTTTAAGGGTTCCAAACTTTTAGACCTATAGGGTGGGGCATCTAAGCAATGATTTTTGCCAAGATGATATGCTGAACAAAAGTTATTAAAAGAAGAAGTAATAGAAAAAGAATTATTGCACAAGTTAGCAATCTTATTCATGATAAGTGGGCCAAGATGCCCCAACCTAATATACCAATGTTTATTACTGGTTCTGACTCAGGGAAGGGTCTCTGAAACCTCAAGATCTAACGCAACCTTAAAAGCCACACCAAGGCATACAATAAGCATTATGCGTTACAGGTCTATCTTTATGAGATAATCAACTCTAAGGCAGGAGTAATAGAGTTTTTTAGAGCTCTTATATTTTCTGATACACAGGATTCTCAGAGAGGCAAGTGTAGAGCATATTGACATAATAAGATAAAAGGTTCGACACAAAGAACTAGGTTTTGAGAAGAAGATGAGAGGTTTAGCAAACCATACTAAGAGAATTCTTATTCAAATTCAGCTTATCTTACAAACTGAAAAACTCCTCCTTTTATAAGGGAAGAAGGAGAAACAAACAAACCAAAGAGAATCTGCTTTTAGTAAAGTAGGGGTCCCATTACAAAAGTAAAAACAAACCAAAGGGAATCTGTTTTTTGAAAAGCAGGGGTCCCACTACAAAAGCAAATTTTAAATATTACTAACATCTTTTATTTTTATAAAATAAAAGTACTTTACTAAAGCAAAGATGCTACAAACTTTAACACACTTGTTCAACGTCTATTTTGGCTAGGAGACAGGTTGAAGTTCTGGTAGTCAGAGTCTTCTGAACCTATGTCTAATCTGCCTGTGAGGGTTCTGTACCAGCTGCTGGTGAGGTGTTCTGCTGGAGTTTTTTGAAACTGACTGGACTCAGGAGAGTAGTATGGTTCACAGTTGTTTGGATCGTATCGAACAAAGTCACAAGTCCATAAGGGAGGCTCTGGTTGTGATAATTGGAGAGAGCCAATCAGATCTTCTGGGTGTTCTTGGATTGGATCTTCTGGGATTGGACTTACAATAACTTCTCTAGATGAGGGAATGGATAGACATCTGTGTTGGAGGAAGGAGCAGTAGTTATCTTCTGAAGGTGACACAGGTTCTCCAGTATCAAGATGAAAATACTGAGTAATCAGTGTATAAGGTAAATGTCTAGGTGGGGCCTTGTTAATCCTATCCATATGATGATAGAGCTCGGGAAGGATCTATTCAGTAGGGTCACCATAAATTGTTTCCCAATTATAGGTACTGCCTTGTGGGAAAATAAGACCAGTGGAGTCTTGATAGTATGGTCGGCTGAAAATGTAGATGGCATAAGTATCCTTTCTTTTGCCCTTTTCGGTTTGAATCATGCGATCTTTCAATTCGGCAATCCACCATCTTGTGGACCTAAACCAGGAAGAAAGACCATACTGGAGTGAATTCTATTGCAGTGTGCTTGAGAAAATGGTGCACTAACTGTATGTTAAAAGCAATACAGCCTTTATATAGAGTAAGAAGACACCAATAAAACCAGAGGTCTGAACTATCAAAAAACCTGAAGGCTAAGCAAATAGATTCGAGTTGAAATTATTTCAGGATCAAAATGATCTCTTGGATTTCCAAAGGGATATAGCTTTTCAAAGATCTTAGCCCGGTAGTAGAACAGACGTGTTTTTGCAAACCTTTGGATTAAGGGAAGTGGCTTATTCTGATGTATTCCAAAAGGAAATAGACTGTTTGGAGGATGATGGGTTTCATCATAAGCTACATGGTATGTATGGACCTTTTGAGCTCGAAAAACCATGAGTACTTCTTAGTTTCTTTCTTGTGGTCGAGAGAGCATGTCCACTATGATATTGTCATTTCCTTTTATAGATTTTACTAAAAATCATATCTGGAAAGCCAATTTTTTAATCTGATGAGCTAGGGGTCTGGTAGTAGCTTCCCCTTGAAGTTAAGAGCTCTGGGAAAAGAAGAGTTGTCCATCTGTATAATAAAGTGTTAGGCACGTAGATGGAAGTTAAACTTTAGAATTCCTTTTTTTACAGCAAAGATCTCTTTGTAAGATATATGATAGTTTTGCTCTGGTTCAGAGAATTTTCCATTTGCATGACCACAATAGTGATGTTTACCATCTTTGTCTTATTCGATCAGAACAACACCCCAATAGGTCACTGGCATCAGTCTGTAGAATACGAGTCCTATCAGAAGGGATCGTTAGAGCTGGAGGAGACTGAGCAAGTTTCTTTAGCTACGGGACAGCTATAGTATGATAGTCAATCCATTGGTGGGGACCTTTCTTTTTGAGAGGAGTGGACAGTTGTGAAGTATGTTGAGCCGCATGGGGAATAAAGCTTCTGATAAAGTTGATAGTGCCAAGAAACTGTTGAATATATGATAGTTTTGCTCTGGTTCAGAGAATTTTCCACTAGCATGGCGACAATAGTGATGTTTACCATCTTTGTCTTATTAGTCAACACCCCAGAGGTCACCGCATCGGTAGAATCTGAGTCCTATCGGAAGGGATCATTAAATGGAGGCGAAAGTTTCTTTAGCTGCTAGACAGCTGTAGTATGATAGTCAGTCCATTGGTGGGGACCTTTCTTATTGAGAAGAGTGGACAATTGTGAAGTATGTTGAGCAGCATGGGGAATAAAGCTTCTGATAAAGTTGACAGTGCCAAGAAACTGTTGGATCTACTTTTGAGTCAAATCTTTATTTGGAAACTTTAATAATTCTTGGGCGAGGTGTGGACCAGGAGAGTACCTTCCTTGTTTGAATTGCATGCCAAGGAATTCAATAGTCATCTAAGATATTGAGGTCTTCTTTTCAGAAAGCATTACTCTATAATGTTCTATTTGCTTGAGAAAGGTGGATAGCAAGGATTGGTGACTAGCTTCATCTTTTGAGAAAAGAAAAATATCATCAATGTAGATGAGAGCTGAATGTAGTACAGAAGCAAAGATTTTGACCATTGCCCTTTGGAATAGTGATGGAGCTATCTTGAGACCGAAAGACATCACTTTCCATTGGTACTATGCTGTAGGAATGTAGAAGGCTGTTTTGGGATGATCATCAGGGTGAATTCCTATATGCCAAAATCCTTACTTTAAATCAAAGTTTGAAAAGATTTTTGAGTCATAGAGTTGGGAAAATAAGACATTAGTTTGATGCAGAGAAATTTATCATCTTTGAGAAAGAGGTTGAGGTCCCTGTAACCTATTACCAATATTTTCTTGGCTTAGACTATTTCTGCATGTTTGTTGACATAGAATACTTGACAAGCCCAATCAGAATTTTTGGGCTCAATTAATCTTTCTTGGAGTAGCTGGGCGCATTCTTGTCTTGAAAGTTCGAGCTCTAAAATGCTCATTCCAGAGTGTGTAGCCTTTGTAGGATTGATATCCTCATTTTGTTTAAATGGTAATTTGACAAAGAACTCTGGATTTTTCCATAGGGGATTTGGATGATTGAAACTGGCATGACTGTCTGCACAAAGATGGAGACTCTGTAATCTTATTTCTTCAAAGGAACTAGTAACAGGCTCACTAAGAGAATAAATCTAAGGAGTATTTGTATATGGTTTGTAAGCTCCTTTATATCTTATGCCATGAGGAAGTATTCGAAGGTATTGGGCTTGGGCATAAACATCCATCCCAATGAGAATATCTTTATCTGGGAGTTCACTTCTGAGGACCTGCATCCAAACAACACAATTGGAGAAAAATTTTGAGCCCAATGGGCCGCTTTGTGATAAGATGGGTTTCAAAAGTCTGATCATCGGCTGCTCTAAATTTTTCAACATGGGCTTTCCAAGCTTCAGGAGGAAGAACCTTGGCATTCATCATGGTTTTATGGGAACCAGTATTCATATATGCTATAACCTGTATAGGAATTGCATACTTTGACTGGAGTACTTGAATGGGCACATTTGGAGAGGGAATCTTCACAGCCTGCATTGCTGGAGCAAGAGATTCATTGGCGGGATTAATTTTGAGAACATAAGAATTGTCAGTATCCTCTGAATCTAAATAATAAGGCTGAGAGCTTTGAATAACTAGAGTAGTTTGCTCATTTTTCTGTTACTGCTCTAAAAAGAGAGATTCGGGGTCTGCATCATCATCGATAGATAAAACTTGGAATTGTTAGATAAGCTTAGAAGCTTTTCTTGCAGGGCAATTCTTTGCATAATGTCCTTTCTTCCCACAATTGAAACATGAAGCATTCTGAGGCTTTTTTCTTTTGGATTGTTTTCGGAAGAAATGAGTTTGAGTATATCTCTTTTTCTTTTTGAGCCTTTTTGCTTTGCCAGGAGCAATTGCGCTTAGCTTGTGATAGTAGCCCTTCTGTATCTGGCATTGGTATTCTAAGTCTTTACATTTGATCTTCATATGAGGGTCTCTGCAAGCTAATTTGAGCTTTCTTTGTCTTTAGAAAAAAGTCCTTCACAACCTCCTGTCTTTCACATAGCTTGTCAATGGCAGCTAGTGCCATTTGGTACAATTATCCTATAGAGATGTTCTTTAGATCTCTATTAGTGGAATCAATAAAATTTTGTACTTCATTCTGTATTTCATCTAGAAGAGAAGAAATGAAGACTTGTTTGATGTTGGGTTCATCAATTCCATTGATCTGATAATACAGGGGAGACATGGCTTCATAGTATTTGTTCAAGTCCTTTTTAGACAAAGAACAACACTTTCTGGTGAAGTACTCCTTTCTGACTTGTGGCAATATCTGAACATAATCTCCAAAGAAATCAGTGTAGATAGCTCCGAGCATGATTTGAGGATTGGTGGTTCGGAGAAGCTGAAGTTGTCTATGTTCTCCAAGGGATTGGAACCAATCTCTGGGGTTGCTAGTAAACCTGGAAGAGAAGTATTTTAGAATTGACTCCATGGGAAGTAAAGGATTTACTGCTTGGTTATCAATCCATGCACTGAATTCATGCATATGACTCCTCCATTGTAAATAAGGGATAGGTTCGAAACAAAACCAGACTCCATCTGTTTTCCCTTTGACATGTGGTGCTATGGGAGAAGGAGCACTAGTTGCTGTGCTTTCCATAGGTTCTTCAACTTTGGTTTCTATGGGCTGACTGGATTATATAGCAGGTTCTGTTATTAGATTCGAAAAATCCATTATCTGTTCAAAAGAGGACTAGCTTATCTCTGTAGAATTAGAAAAAAGAGACTATGAGTTTTCAGTTTCAGATGTCTTTGATCCTTCTTCGGTCCGATTCTCACTGATATGTATGTGCATAGCATTTTTTGTTGAAGAAGAAGACGGTGCAGGCTCCTGAGGAGGAGGAGGAGGGGATATAGAAGTAGCTCTTCTTTGATAGTCTGAATCGTTCCACCAAGGGTATTCAGCCTTAGGAACTATTTTGGGCTTTGAAAGGAGATTAGGTCGTCTCTACAGGCCATGGAACATGGATACTTGCCTTATTCCAGCTAGCCAACAAGAACAATATATAGATCTAGAGATACCTCTCCAACACATTCATGATTGGCTCAGAGATGGATATTCGTATATGCACTTTGGTGCTATCCGAATAATACTTACAGCTCATGCTCGTCAGTGGATTCCTACAGCAGTCAAGATGGCTTTGCTCAACTCCATTTTTCCGAAATATGAGCATGCTATTATTGGCACTATCTTCACAATATTAAATCCAGGGAGTAGTGTCCTAACATTCTACCCTAATTTTAATGTTTCCCTGAAGGATCCGAGCCTTCCCAACATGCTTAAACTTCATATCCAGATGACTAGTGCTGAATAGGTTGCTACTGCTTATGCTGGCACCCTACACCATCAAGTGGTCTATCGACTCGAAAATCATGCCTTGAACCTACCTGGTCCTAGTCTTCAAGGACTTCCTCTGCTAATCACCACCAAAAGGGATGATATTGCTTCAATCATCCACACTCCAAAGCAGATTGCTCCAGAAGCTCTTAAGGAATTAATTCCTTTAGAATGGTTCACCAGATATGAACAGCTTCATAAGACTTCCACTCCACTGGTTTTCATGGACCCTTCTTTCCAGTCCATGACGGAAGGCACTGTTCAAACCTCCTTTGGTAAACCTTCTTCAGAAGCTTCCTCATCAAGAGTGCTTCATACTCTTATGATTACCCCAGCCTCTCAGCAATGCAATCCTAATCTTGAAAAGGACATACCTATTGTAGAATTCAACACTGATGGATCTCTCACTTTTGTGAGCCATATTGATGGCCATTTCATATGGGATGTTGCTCTCTCCATGTGTCACCCAGACTATGATTGTAACAACTGGAGTGATGATTCGGATGACGAATGCTATTCCTTTCGAAGAAGAAAGAAAAAGCATACATCACGTTGTAAACCACATCCGTCACCCAGATGACCATATAGAGATCCTAAGGAGCCTCTTCCTATGTACAAAAAAGCTCTAAAAATTTTAGAAAAAGAGTTTGCAGTTCAAATAGCCCAACCATGTATGATGTTTGCTCCTGAGTCGCAGACATACCAATCATAGTTTCCTCCTCTTGGACGACAAGACCATCCTAGTCTTCAGACTTCTTCTCGGCCATATATTTAACAAAAGGAAATTATGCCTGATGGATCCAGGAAGCCGATTACCTAAGAAACAGAAGTCTTAAACTGGCAGACCTTAAACTCTCAGGCCCAGAACCAGATGGTGACCCAAATCGATACAAAACTCGACAGGGTAGTAGCTCAAACTTGTATAACTAATGCTCGTCTTGCAGGACTCTCAGATGAAGTAGCACAGTTATACACACGTCTAAGCCAGAGAATATCTGCTCTCGACAAGGAACTGATGGATATCATAAACCATCGGACAACCTCCTCCTCTTGATTTGCAGACAAAGAAGCAGAAATCAGAAAGCTCAAAAAGCAGCTTAAAGAAATTGATGATGACTTGGACAGACAACAACAAGTCAACCAGCAACCTGCTTCGAATTATCCAATTCCCATGTTCCATGGCCTGTATAGATGACCTGATCTCCTTCCAAAGCCTAGAATAGTTCCTAAGGCTGAATACCTTTGGTGGAACGATTCAGACTATCAAAGAAGAGGTACTTCTGTAGCCCCTCCTCCTCCTCCTCAGGAGCTTGCACCATCTTTTTCTTCAGCAAAAAATGCTATGCCTGTCTATCAGTAACCAGCAGAGTCAGACACTGAAGAAGGATCAAAGACATCTGAAATTGAAAACTCACATTCTCTTTCTTCTGATTCTATAGAGATAAGCTGGTCCTCTTCTGAACAGATGAAGGATTTTTCAAATCTAATGACAGAACCTGCTGCACAATCCAGTTAGCCCACAGAACCCATAGTTGAAGAACCTATGGAAGCACAGCAACTAATGCTCCTTCTCCTACAGCACCACATGTCAAAGGGAAAATAGATGGAGTCTGGTTCTGTTTCGAACCTCTCCCCTATTCACAATGGAGGAGTTGTATGCATGAATTCAGTTCATGGATTGATAACCAAGAAGTAAATCTTTTACTTCCCATGGAGAATATAGACAACTTCAGCTTCTCCGAACTACCAATCCTCAAATCATGCTCGGAGCTATCTACACTGAATTCTTTGGAGATCATGTTCAGATATTGCCACAAGTCAGAAAGGAGTACTTCACCAGAAAGTGTTGTTCTTTGTCTAAAAACTACTTGAACAAACACTATGAAGCCATGTCTCCCCTGTATTATCAACTCAATGGAATTGATGAACCCAACATCAAACAAGTCTTCATTTCTTCTCTTCCAGATGAAATACAGAGTGAAGTACAAAATTCTATTGATTCCATTAAAAGAGATCTAAAGAACCTCTATAGGACAATTGCACCAAATGACACTAGTTGCCATTGACAAGCTATGTGAAAGACAGGAGGTTATGAAGGACTTTTTTCTCCAGACAAAGAAAGCTCAAATTAGCTTGTAGATACCCTCATATGAAGATCAAATGCAAAAACTCATAATGCCAATGCCAAACGCAAAAGGGTTACTATCACAAGCTAAGCTCAGTTGCTCCTAGCAAAGTAAAAAGGCTCAAAAAGAAAAAGAGATATAGTTAATCTTGCTTTTTCCGAAAGCGATCCAAAAGACAGAAGCCTCATAATGCTTCGTGTTTCAATTGTAGGAAGAAAGGACATTATACAAAGAACTGCCCTGCAAGAAAAGCTTCTAAGCTCATCCAACAATTCCAAGTTTTATCTGTCGATGATGATGCAGACCTCGAATTTCTCTTTTCAGAGCAGGAACAGGAAGATGAGCAAACTACTCTAGTTATTCAAAGCTCTCAGCCTTATTATTCAGATTCAGAGGATACTGACAGCTCTTACGTTTTCAAATTAATGCCGCCAATGAATCTCTTGTTCCAGCAATGCAGGCTGTGAAGATTCCCTCTCCAAATGTGCCTATTCAAGTACTCCAATTAAAGTATGCAATTCCTATATAGGTTATAGCATATATGGATACTGGATCCCACAAAACCATGATGAATCCCAAGGTTCTTCCTCCTGAAGCCTGGAAAGCCCATGCTGAAAAATTCAGAGCAACCGATGATCAGACTTTTGAAACCCATCTTATCATAAAGCGGCCCATTGGACTCAAATTTTTATCTAATTGTGTTGTTTGGATGCAGGTCCTCCGAAGTGAACTCCCAGACAAAGATATTCTTATCGGGATGGATGTTCATGCCCAAGCCCAATACTTTCGGATACTTCCTCATGGCATAAGATACAAAGGAGCTTACAAACTATATACTAATCTCCTAAGATTTATTCTCTTAGTGAGCCCGTTACTAGTTCCTTTGAAGAAATAAGATTACAGAGTCTTCGTCTCTATGTAGACAGTCATGCCAATTTCAATCATCCAAATCCCCTGTGGAAAAATCATGAGTTCTTTGTCAAATTACCATTTAAACAGAATGAGGATATCAATCTTACAAAGACTACACACTTTGGAATGAGTCCCTTAGAGCTCGAACTTGCAAGACAAGAATGCGCCCATCTACTCCAAGAAGGATTAATTAAGCCCACAAATTCTGATTGGGCTTGTCAAGCATTCTATGTCAACAAACATGCAGAAATAGTCCAAGCCAAGAAAAGATTGGTAATAGACTACAGGGACCTCAACCTCTTTCTCAAAGATGATAAATTTCTCTGCCCCGAACTAATGTCTTATTTTCCCAACTCCATGACTCAAAAATCTTTTCAAAATTTTATTTAAAGTTAGGATTTTGGCAGATAGGAATTCACCCTGATGATCATCCCAAAACAGCCTTCTACATTCCTACAGCACAGTACCAATGGAAAGTGATGCCTTTCGGTCTTAAGACAGCTCCATCACTATTCCAAAGGGCAATGGTCAAAATCTTTGCTCTTGTACTACATTCAGCTCTCATCTTTATTGATGATATTCTTCTTTTCTCAGAAGATGAAGCTAGTCACCAATCCTTGCTATCCACCTTTCTGAAGCAAGCAGAACATTATGGAGTAATGCTTTCTGAAAAGAAGACCTCAATAGCTCAGACGACCATTGAATTTCTTGTCATGCAATTCAAACAAGGAAGGTACTATCTTGGTCTACACCTGACCCAAGAATTATTAAAGTTTTCAAATAAAGATCTGACTTAAAAGCAGATCCAACAGTTTCTTGGCACTGTCAACTTTATCAGAAGCTTTATTCCGCATGCTGCTCAACATACTTCATAGCTGTCCATTCTTCAAAAAAAGAAAGGTCCTCATCAATGGATTGACTATCATACCAAAGCTGTCCAGCAGCTAAAGAAACTTGCTCAGTCTCCTCCAGCTCTAACAATCCCTTATGATGGGACTCTATTCTACAGATTGATGCTAGTGACCTCTACTGGGGTGCTGTTCTGATCAAACAAGACAAAGATGGTACACATCACTATTGTGGCCATGCTAGTGGAAAATTCTCTGAAGCAGACCAAAACTATCATATATCTTACAAAGAGATCTTTGCTGAATTTTAAAGTTTGACTTCCATCTATGTGCTTAACATTTTATTATACAGATGGACAACTCTTCTTTTCCCAGAGCTCTTGACTTCAAGGGGAAGCTACTACCTGACCCCCCAACTTATCAGATTAAAAAATTAGTTTTCCAGATATGATTTTTAGTAAAATCTATAAAAGGAAAGGACAATATCATAGCGGACATGCTCTCTTGACCACAGGAAAGAGACCAAGAAATACTCATGGTTTTTCTGGCTAAAAAGGTCCATACATACTATGTAGCTTATGATGAAACCCATCATCCTCCAAACAATCCATTTCCTCCTAGAATACCTCAGAATAAGTCACTTCCCTTAATCCAAAGGTTTGTAAAAACACATCTGTTCTACTACCTGGCTAAGATCTTTGAAAAGCTAGATCCCTCTTGAAATCTAGGAGATCATTTTGATCCTGAAATAATTTAGACTTGAATTTATTTTCTTAGCCCTTAGTTTTTTGATAGTTCAGATCTCTAGTTTTATTGGTGTCTTCTTACTCTGTATAAAGGCTGTATTGCTTTTAACATACAGTTAGTGCACCATTTTCTCAAGCACACTACAATAGAATTCACTCTAGTATGGTCTTTCTTCAACTGGTTTAGGTCCACAAGATGGTGGCTTGCCGAATTGAAAGATTGCATGATTCAAACCGAAAAGGGCAAAAGAAAGGATACTCCACTGGTATTATTTTCCTACAAGGCAGTACCTATAATTGGGGAACAGTCTATAGTGACCTTACTGAACAGATCTTTCCTAAGCTCTATCATTATATGGATAGGATTAACAAGGCCCCACCTGGATATTTACCTTGTACACTGATTACTCAGTATTTTCATCCTAATACTGGAGAACCTGTGTCACCTTCAGAAGACAACCACTGCTCCTTCCTCCAACACAGATGTCTATCCATTCCCTCATCTAGAGAAGTTACTGTAAGTCCGATCCCAGAAGATCCAATCCAAGAAGACCCAGAAAATCTAATCGGCTATCTCCAATTATCACAACCAGAGCCTCCCTTATGGACTTGTGACTTTGATCGATACGATCCAAACAACTGTGAACCACACTACTCTTTTTAGTCCAATCAATTTCAAGAAACTCCAGCAGAACACCCCAACAGCAGCTGGTATAGAACCCTCACAGGCAGATCAGACATAGGTTCAGAAGACTCTGACTACCAGAACTTCAACCTATCTCCTAACCAGAATAGTTGTTGAACGAGTGTGTTAAAGTTTCTAGCATCTTTGCTTTAGTAAAGTACTTTTACTTTATAAAAGTAAAAGATGTTATTAATATTTAAAGTTTGCTTTTGTAGTGGGACCCCTGCTTTACTAAAGATAGATTCCTTTTGGTTTGTTTTTGCTTTTGAAATGGGACCCCTCCTTTATTAAAAGCAGGTTCCCTTTGGTTTGTTTGTTTCTTCTTCTTCCCTTATAAAAGGAGGAGTTTTTAGTTTGTAATATAAGCCGAATTTGAATAAGAATTCTCTTAGTATGGTTTGCTAAACCTCTCCTCTTCTTCTCGAAACCTAGTTTTTTGTGTTGAACCTTTTATCTTATTATGCCAGTATGCTCTACACTTATCTCTCTGAGGATCCTATATGTCAGAAAGTATAAGAGCTATAAAAGACTCTATTGCTCCTGCCTTAGGGTTGATTATCTCATAAAGATAGACGTGTAACGTGTAATGCCTGTTGCATGCCTTGGTGTAACTTTTAAGGTTGCGTTAGGTCTTGAGGTTTGAGAGACCCTTCCCTGAGTCAGAACCAGTATCTTAAAACCTATCAAATAACCAAAGAAAAAATAATTTTGGACAGAGGTAGAAGGGACGGCACAAAATGAGACTCAAATTCAACTATAGCATTATTATCATATGTTAGTCTAGAGATGCTTAACAAATTTTTCGTTATTTATGGCACATGTAATATATTGTAGAGATGCATATTACTATAGGAATTTTGAAAACTGGAACAACCTGTATTATGAATGGGCAAACTTTGACCATTGCCCACTGTTAATTTATATCCACTTAAATACTCAGTCTTTTGAGATAAATTGGATGGATCGGATGTGATGTGGTTGGTGGTGCCACTATTATGGAGCCACTCTGGATTCACTTGATTTATAGGAGAACCCTCTATTGAACATGTGATTTGATGCCACCATAAAAGGCTTGATAATTAGATCGTCCTTGAAAGGAGTGATCAAAACGATGGAAATATTTGTAAGCCACGTGTCCTAGTTTTCCACATAATTGACAAAAGGGGTCGATTGTTTTGATGCCAACCATGACCTTTACTGTCGTGGCCTCTCCCGCGATAGTTATAACTACCTCACATTGACCCAGAACTGTGATCAGTTTTCTTATGGGTTTTTTCAGCCAAGCTTGCGAAAGGTACTACGTCAGGTGTGGCCTGTTGAATTCGTGATTCTTGGCTAAGCAGTAATGGCTGTACCTCTTCAATTCCCATCTACGTATGGCTGGAATTAATAGCAACAACAACGGCATTATGCTCCAATGGCAAACCAGTAAGCAACTGTAGGATGAAGTCGACAGTGGAAACAAAGTGTCCAGCCACTTTTAACCCATCAGAAATTTCTTTGAACTTACAAAAATAGGAAGAGATAGAAAGTGAATCCTTTTTCGTAGTTTGAAACTGAATCTTAAGTTGCATGAGTTTTGCTTTAGATTAACCTCCAAACAATTTCTCTACAGAGTTCCAGAGTTCTGCAGATGTGAAGGAAGGAGAAATATTAAACACATGTGTATGAATATCTTTCGATGTTGAGGAGAGGAGCCAACCGAGTAGGGCCTGATCTAAACGCCTGCAATTTAAAAAATTGGTTTCTGTCTTATCATCTATTATGATTGTTTTAGTGATGGTCCTAGGAGGTGAAGGGCAGGTTATGTCTAAGAACATCTCCATGTTGGCTCCTATAACCGCAAGTAAAATTTAAGATCTCCAAATAACATAGTTATCTTGTTTTAGTTTAAATGGAAAAGTATAGTTGGGCAGGGTCATATCAGAGATTGTGGGGAAATTAATAGTGGTAACTGAGGTTGATGAAGAGCTAGTCATGATGCTTGTCAAGTGCTCCAATACCAAGAAACAACTCTTAGAGAGAGAGATGGAGAGAAATAATAATGGCTCAAAAAGCTGATTTGGTATTTACTGTTTTCCAACATATATACGACTTTATCTATAACAGCAAGCCTGTACACCAGGTTAGATATTCACTACCTAACCATGAGATATGATAAAGTAATATAGCATAATGTACATATCGGCAATGATACTATATATATATGATAGGTACGTGACTTATATGGTGTGCTAACAAAATGTATAAGGTTAAGAAAGAAGAAAAATGAGATGCATGGATAGGAAGCAATTATAATATTTGCTCACATATACTTGTTTATATGGTTTTTGACACCAAAGACTCCTGAACTATATATACACAAAATTACAAATTATTTCATAAATTATATAATTGATACCAATACAAACTCAAAAAACAATTGAAACTTTCCACTGGCTCATCTTAATATATTTTCATATGTAGCTTAAATTGAATTGAATATTAATAAATAAATATATTCATCTTAAATAACTTTTTTAATTTGTAAATTTTAATTTTTTATTCATAATAATAAAATAATTAATAGTTGAATTAAAAAAAATAAATATATATATATATATATATAGATTGATGTGAAAAATATATTTAATAAATATAAATTAACTAAATTTACTTAATTAAATAACTATATTTAATTTATTTTTAATTAAACAAAAAATAAAATAGATATTTAATCTAACCATGAGACGAATCTCATCTGATGAATTTTTTTTATTTTTAATTAAAATATATTTTAATGACATTCATATATGATCGTCGCTAATTATAAGGTCGGATCCAACCATGTTGTAATTATAATATGTTTTAACAAAGTTCATATGACTGTCAATTTTATGGTTCGATCTGATCACTAGACGGTCGAATATCATCTAATGGATCTTTTTTAGTTTTAATTAAAATATATTTTAACGATGCTCATATATGAGCATCTTTAACTTTAGGGTCATATTCGATCATATTTTAATGAAAATATATTTTAACAACGTTCATATGACCGTCGTTAGTTGGATACTCGGATTCGACTAGTGGATGGTGATCCAAGCATCTAATGGTTGGATCAACTATTGGATGATCAAAATAAGTAAATAAATAAATAACTTTACAAAATTTCAATGTATACACCTTATTTGATATGAGAGTTTGAGAGATATTTTTATAGATCTTAATAATAAAAATAAATTACTATAATCAGTTTATACGATAGCTTATATGAGAGTATCTACAGTTTATATGAGATTTTGAAATAAATAAAAATAAATTAATCTAATTAATTTGAGGAGATGTTTGGTAGAGGTGGTACTAGTGAATAGGAATTTGAAAGTAATGAAGAGTAGTACAATAAATGTACGGCTAACAAAAGTGTACTTTTGTTATTGTAAAGAATTGAAAAACCGTTTGACTATTTTACTAATTTCACCCCTATATATGATTGTTGACACATAAAACCCTGTGTTAGCAAGGGTTCAAAGTACTTACATATCCCCAATCAAGGACATGGCATTGGTACATGAGCTAGAAAGGTTCAAAGGAGTATTTACGGATCTCCAATTAAGAGAGGCTACTAGCAATGAGAATCAAATTAAAACCTTACCAAAAGGTAAATGAATCCTTACCAACTTAAATAATCTTGTAGGATTTTATTTATATTAAATGCTAATAATTTTGTCAAATAATTGTTGTATATTATTGACATTTAATTTGTGATGTTTGGCAAAAAGATAAAAACACAGAATTAAATTTTTAAAGCGATTTGTATTTCTGAAAATCATTTTTTGGTGATTCCAAAAGAAACACCTTGCAGGTGCTTCCTATATCTCTAGTATATGCTTTCTATCTAAAAAAACACTCATAAACACACACCAATAAATTAATAAGTAGAATCAGAAATAAATAGTTGATCAGAACAAGCCTGATTGAAGTACTATACGACATTAGAGATCACGCAGAGCAATAGGTTCCTGCTGATCACACTACAAGAAAACTAGGATTTATTGTTGGATTTCCAACAAGATCCTCAACAATTTGTTGCTTTTTATTAGAGGGGCAGGCGTTTATTGATGTTTAGGCTACAATAGAAACCAAGGATAATACTAATACTATAGGAAGTATCCTTAGTACCAACTGGACAACATTCGAACATTTAAAAGAGAGCCAGTTAAAACTTTCTAAGACTTTGAAATTAGAGATGATAACATCCTTAACACGTAACAATGGTGATGAGTCAATCCAATCGATCGAAAGAAGAAATAAAGAGAGTCACCAATGAAGAGGATGGAGAAGAAGATGGCCAAAGATAAAAAAAAAGGAAAGAGAATCATAGGGGAGGACCTTGATGTGACTGGAGATGTGTAATAACTGCCTCTAAAATTTACATGATGGTGCATTTATTTGTGAATTTTCACTTGTGTACTTAAGTACGAGAGTACACGAGTGAGTTTGTAAAGCATTAAGTGGACACAAAGTCAGAGTATGTCAGACGCAATGTCTAGTATAATGACAGACACCTTACATTGTTCAAAGTTCGTTAATTTTCCCCCTCAAACCCGAGAATGTCAGGCGTAATGACAGGCGTAATGACAGGCGCTGATAATGTTCGAAGCTTGGTAATTCTGCAACCTATGCATGTCGAGTACAGAGTCAGGCACAGTAACAAATGCTTGACATGTTACCGAAATGAACAGTGATTTTTTTAGTTTTCGTGTGTGTGTACGTGAATGTGTGTATAAATTGTTTCGTGCTAGCACGTATGTGTATGTGTGTGTCCTTCAGATTGACACTCATTTATATGTGTATTTGATATTTAAATTATTGATTTTTAATTGGCATTGTTTAACAATTAAGTAATTGATACTTTTCTTATATGAAATAAGGAATGTAAGAGCTATGAAATAAGACAAGTTTTGATTAAGGTTTTATCTTTAAATTAAGAGACATCTAAGAGAAAATATTTTCAGCAATTCTCTTCTCCTCTTAGTACTGAAATTCATTAGAGAAAATTGAGAGAAATTTTATGTGATCAAGTAAGGATTTTTCAAGATTTTTGAAGAATTAAGGTAAGTTTCACAATTATTTGTTTTTTGTTCTTATTTGTTTTGAATCTCTCTTCTTCTCCAAAATTTCTATGGATTGATATGATGACTTAAGCATGACAATATAGATTTGTTTGTACTGAAAAATATGGACTTAAGACAGGGTTTTATGGTGCCGAAAATCACAAGTATTTAAAAGAAAATTTTGATTTTTACAAGGCTGCACACAAAACCTTAATTTTTTCTAATGGTCAATCCTTCTACGATTTTTTATCTTGATTGATCATTAAATCATTGTTGATTATGCATGTTAATGTATGAATTTGATTAATCTCAATTAGATTAACATCGAGAAATAATTTTTCTAAAGTCTAAAATTGTTTTAATTCAATTTATAAAGGAATTTTTGTTTGCTAAAAAATTTTGGGCACAATAGTTTGATTAATTCATTAAATAAGTATGTTTAATTGAACTTGAATCTATACTATGTTTGCTAGAATTTTTGGGTTATACACTTAAAATTGAACTTGAATCCATACTATGTTTGTTAGAATTTTCTGGGTTATACAATAAATGATAATACATAGAAAGTATGTTATAAATATGCTTTAGGTGGTGTAATACTTGGTGTATTCATACGTAAAACCTTGCTGGAAATTTAGTATGCATGTTATCTATGAATTATTCTGCAATTTAGGATGCTGAAAATTATGGAATTATATGGAATTTGTATGGTATGCATGTTATGGAATGTATTATTGTAACACACCCTAACCAAATCCCTTAGGTCGAACAAAGTTAGGGTGGCTACCAAAACTGTGCTTACGAAAATTGCGAAAAATTTTAAACATATATACATAAACAGTCAAAGCTCATACTCAGACTGCTATTAATTACTAAATTAATTATCATAAAATAATATAGTAACTAATTAAATACTTGACTTCCAACATAACTACAAAAATATTAATTAGTTAATTCAACGGATTATAACTATTCTTAAGACACGTCCAACCACATTAAAACACTCCAATTTAATAAAAAAATAGTTCTCAATTGAAAACGAAATAAAAATAATAACACCATTAGGTAGACAATATTATTGCTTTATTTAGATACCCTCAAGGAACCTCCTCTCTAGCTACTCTCAAAGTGCAATTATCCTCATTTGTTCGACAACTAATATGAGTTTTTACTTGTTTAGAATTAAATTTTATTTAAAATTTATTGTCATATGTTATTCTTTTGAATTTCGAGGATGAAATTATTTTAAGAAGTAGATGGTTATGGGACCCTCAACATGAATTAGGGTTTCAAAACCCTAATTGGCAATTAATTTGATTGATATTTTGGATATTTATTAAATGGTTGATTTAACATTAATTGCTAATTGATTTTACTTTATTAAATAGAATTTTCTATATTTATGATATTTAATTTGAGTAATTATAATAGTTGACTATGGAATTTTGGAAAGTTATTAATTGATATATTTTAATTAATTATTTAATTTATTACAAAACCCTAAAGGACTGTCTATTTAAAGACAGACCATAATCTTAAAAGATGTTTTTCTATCTTCTTTCTCTGGAAACGCTTGAGCTTATTCGTCTCTTTTATATTTTTTTTTCTTTTTATCTATTGAAAAACGAATCTACTTATACAAGTTCGAAAAAACATTTTGATTTTCTTTTGGATTTCTGATAGAGAAACTATTCGGATCTCTTGAAGAACTCAAGAATTAAGGTAGATTTTTCCTAAACAATCTTTTTATTTGATGATTTTCTAGATGGTTTATCAAAATATTACTATGTTTATTTCTACTTTTTAGTATTAAGAAGAGATTTACGAATTATACACTATTTTAATAAGGGTGATGGATTTTTAAAACACAAATATATGTTAAATATTTTAGCATATATTTTTTTTCATTAGATCTGTTATCTATGAACGTTCTCTTTTTTGTTTCACCTCAATCCGATTTCTGTAGCATTAGTTATAATTTTTTTAATCTTATACTATCAATCTGGAAAATAATGACCAATAGGTATTTTCTATGAAATTTCATGGAGCATATGGATTTAATTTTCTCTGAAACTTTCACAGTTTGGACTTAAGATATTTATAAACATTTTCAAATTAGAATTTCTATTTTTTGAATTTTTATGAGTAAGTTATGAATTTTTGAAGTTTAAGATATTGCTACTGGAATGCAAAGACATATATGGTTTCCTATAAAATATGTTTAGTTTCCTTGCTTGGATTTGGAATGAATGAATTTTCACAGCTAATTATATTTGATATGGTTATAATGCCACTAGTTTTGGCTGAAAATAATTTTTATAGAATTTATTAAAATTATTTGATCGTTCACTGGTTCATTGTAGAATCTGTGTGATAGCTCATATTAGATAGTAGATATTGAATATTTACTTACTTTTTAAATTTATGAGAAAATTATGGTAAATCCAAGACATCTAAGAGATTCTAATGCTTTTAGAATCATATGATTTAGACTAGAATTGAATTTATTGTGAATTTTACAATACATCTGTTGTGCAATTTCTATATGTGATTGTTGGTTAACATGTCTTGGAAGTTTTGAGATTATTGTCATAATAATGTGGATTTGATGAATACGATAAGTATGTGATTTATAGATGTTTATTTTATCAAGAGTTAGTGAATGCATGCATATGCACAATAATATACAACGGACTATGAACGGTACATTGCATTTGGTTGGAACTTTAGAAGCGCGCTATATAAGTTTTAGGGTTTAATCATGACAAACCATGTAAGCTATAAGTAGATTGAAATGCTTACGATGTATTGCTATAAGTGAGATTGAGACGCATACACCCCATTTTGATATGTTGTAAGCTATAAGTAGACTGAAATGCTTACGGTGTTATGCTATAAGTGAGATTGAGATGCATGCACTCATTTGAGAATTTGTATAGAAATCCAACCATTTTGAGATAAGCTCATGAATCATGCATGCATTATAAGCTCTTTGATTATGTTATAAGTTTGTAGTGAGCTATGAAATGTCATGAATCTTTAAGTAAGTATGACATTCATGATTAAGCAAGTGTATAACTAGTTTGATAATGTGATCTATGTTGGCATGTGAAGTTATATGTTTGCTTTTTATGTCTTATTTGGATTTTGGGAAAGTCGACTGAGTTTTGTAAACTCATATATTTGTTATTTTCTTTCCCACGTAAGAACGCTTAGATCGTGTACTTATTCAAACGTGTGGGGATAGTAGACACGTGGTAGCTCGAGAGGAGGTTCCTTGAGGGTATCTAAATAAAGTAATAATGTTGTCTACATATTGGTGTTATTGTTTTTATTTCATTTTCTATTTAGAACTATTTTCCTATTAAATTGGAGTGTTTTAATGTGGTTGGACGTATGTTTAAGGATAGTTATAATCCCTTGAATTAACTAATTAATATTTTTATAATTATGTTGGAAGTTAAGTATTTAATTAGTTATTATGTTATTTTGCAACAATTAATTAAGTATTTAAAAGCAGTCTGAATATGAGCTTTGACTGTCTGTGTATATATGATTGAATAAGATTTAAATTTTTTCACAATTTCCGCAAGTTAAGTTCTGGTAGCCACCCTAACCTTGTTCGATCTAAGAGACTTGGTTAGGGTGTGTTCCAATTACTTGTGATTGAAGATAGCCAAAACCAACATAGGCATTAATTGAGTTATTTTGCTATGAAATATATGTTTTGGATATGATGGATCGATGAATACATCTACACTTAGCTTTTTGGTTTGTGAAATAAATATGCATGATCACAAGTATGTAAGCATGAGCATATGCATTCAAACATGAATATGAAATTCGATTTTACAAGAAATGCATATCTTCAAGATTTATTAAAAAGTAAAGTATGTTTTCAAAGGAAACACTTTATAGGCAAATTTGACACATTTAATATAGAGCTTTTATATGTATGTATGCAACCGCACAAGAGAAGGCTTGATTTTGTTGGATTCGACAAAGTTTGTTGGATTCAACAAAGTTTGTTGCGTTTACATGGGCACATGTTGACAGATTTGTGTATGTGAGAGGACTCATTGAAGATCACAATGAGGGTTTGGCTAATACTTTTTAGCCGGAGTTATCGACATCGATTTATGTAACACTCTTTTACCCAAGTCTGAAGACCCGACTAAAGAAATTTTACCACGGTACATAATTGAAATGAGTTATAAAAGAACAGACCTTTTGGACAACACTTAGATTTGAATAAAATTTTTCTTTACTCTTTAGTAGACAATCAAACCCTTATTATTATAAGAAAACCAAAGTATTCTTTTCTTTTTTGAAAAAAAATTAAAACAATAAGGTTCTTTACAAAAGACCCACAATGTAAATAAAAATATTGTCTAGTTAATCAGAGTTTTATATTGTCCAAAAGGAAAATAAAATGCGGAATTTATTTGTACTAATGCCTCTCTCCGCTAGTCCGCCGCGTCACTGCCACTCAAGTTAGGCTTTTGGAGTTACCTATACATAGAAAAAATAAATAGGAGTGATTGAAAATCACTCAGTAGCTTCCCAATATGCACATGCTAATGCAATGCAATATGCTAATGAAGTGTCATTTTTTTCAAAACTAATTTTTCTCTTTAATGAAAACTATAAGCAAAACATCATTCTTTCACAACTCTTATTTAATGATTTATAGAACAAACGTTCATAGGACTTTTTATAAATCGTGACGTCTGAGTCCAACTCATATTAGTCATATTGGAGCTAGTTACCTGTCGGCAATTATTATTTCTCAAACTAGCACATAGACATACTTTCAAGGAAACCTTTACACTTAATCATTTAGAGGAAATGGTGTGAGTGGGGAAGAGACCCACTTGCATCCGCATCATACAAGTGCTGGGGTTACAACCACCACATATATTAATACGCTCGCTTGTGTACGCATGCGAAAATCCAAACTCTCCATTCACTAGTTAGTGGGATCTCAACTAAACGATTCACATAACACATTCATATAAGCTCCATTCACTTAATACAGATGCCTATGTATGCATGACTGTGACTTTTCAACTCAAAATCTTTCTTGACAATAGTAAGCATTAACTCAGTCTAGAAAGCACATATAGAATCCAAAGCATTCAATAACTAAATCATAACTCATTCGTAAACAGTATCCAATCTAGTAAGACTTATTCAAAGATAGATATCACACCTTATTGCATATAATCAAAAAATGGGGTATATATAAGAAATTAAAGTGTAAAAGAAGAAAGAAATTAAGCACTAGGAAATAACCTTCCATATAAAGCATTCCAAGTGAAATTAACTTGTTTATTAAATAGTAAAATAACTTAACACAAATTAGCTAAATAAAATGTAATTTAATTAAACCTCAAAATGTTACTTTATTATTTGTTAGCATTAACAGAATTAATCAAGCAAAAGGTACCAATTTTTAAAACTAGTAATAAAGTAGTCACTATAATGTGTCAATTAAATCAAACTATTTTCAGCATATTCAACCAATTTGTAAAAATCATAACTAACTCATTCTAATGTAGATTTTCATGATTCCAAAACCAATTTGTCCATGATGTAATATAGTAAAGGGAAAAATATGCCACAAAATAAACAAAAATTATAACCTTAGTAAAATATTGAAATCTTGTGGTACAAGAGTATTGTTTTGTTCCAGGATTTTTCAAGAAAATAAGTAAACTTATAAAATTCATAAAACTCTCATCATAACTCTGATTTGTGAAATTCCAAACCCAAACTGACCATAACTCAATAAATTAAAAGAGAACAATATGAACAAAAAATAAAGAAAACTAAAAGCACTTCGAACTCAGCAAAATCAATAGTTAGTGTGCAGAAGTGTTTTCAGAAATTCATAATCAACCAATGATTTTGAAAAAATTGGCTCTCACCTACTACGAATCCAAATTGAGTTATTCAAAAGTCAAATAATTCATATCACACTAACATATTACAAAAAAAAATTTCAAAAATTTTGGACACAAAAAACCAAAGTTACATTCAGCCAAAGTTTATAAAAATTCCAGAATTTTTCACAATATCAAAGTTTAAGTATTTTTCAGCTCTTTACATGACTAGATCACACCTTGCTCCACTCATATCACATTTCCATCATAAAAAATACAACAATATAGTAACCAAATGACAATATTTCAAAAGAGAAATTTACAGCACACAAAGAAAAGGAAAAGAACTAGGTAGATCTAAAGCTAAACATGCTTAGAACATTCAAACTTATCCAAATTAAGGATGGGTAAGGGTCCCTACATTTGATTTGATTTAAAACCCTCCTAAACACCTTGATTAGCAGGCCCATAACTCCAAGTCAGCATCTGTAGATGGCCTGTTTCCCCTTGCTCTCTTTCTTTCGTAAAGTTTCCTTGCCTTTATCTTGAAAAGCACTTAATTTTTCCCTTCATAACTCTCTATTTTCTTCACTTTTTCTCTTTACGAAGCAAGCTTTCTCTCTCTCTAATGGTGTGGCTGGTTGTTGAGGGGGTAAATTGAGGCTTGAGTCTCTTTAAAGGTGCTTAAATAGTAAGTCCTAGGGTTTTAATGAAGTGGCAAAAGTTAGACTAAGGTTTGACTAAGTCAAATTTGGTCTTCAAGTAAGCCCACTGCACCTAATTGAACTTAGCCAAAACCCTTTCCTATACATGTCATGTGTACAAGAAAGAAAAATCTCAGTCAATCTTCTGTCGTGGCAAGGTTGACTTTGACTAGCAAATACAAGCACATTTAGATATAGTTACAAGAAAATCAAGCAAGCCAGTCTTAGTCAACTTAAAACCAAAGCAAAACTATGACCTCTTAGTTACCGGTCTATGTGTTGACTTTGATGAGAGTTGACTTTGACTAAAGTCAACTGCACATGAAAGTAAACAGATATTACATTTTATACTTGAATGGCTAGGATACAAGTTGTCCCTGTTACCGTACTTAAGAACATATGCCTCTTTATGATTTGAAGTCTTTTAAGATATACTGCTCAGCTATTCAAAAGATATTTCTATGGATTACCGATGGGTAATAACTCATATGGATATGTGTATAAAAGTCCTACAATAGTGGTTCTGTTTTTAAACTAAATAAAGAATTTTTTATTTGAACTATGCAAGAACTATTTGAAAGTAAGCAAGTATGCATCGATTCATAAATAAGCATAAGCATTCCACGTTGTGTGTTTGTGCATTGTGGAACTTATTGGTGAGTTGTCACTCACTCTTATTTGCTTATGTGTATAGGTAATGACACTAAAAACTGATTACATGAAAGTGGACTTGGAGAATCTGCGATGCGGTGTTCGGCTGTGTTGATCTGTATGATCCAAAGTTAATAAAATGCTTCCACTATGCTATGTTTTAATCTTTAATACTCTGTTTACTAAGTTTACAAGACCAAGCAATTTATTAAGTTTCTCTTGACATATGGATATTGATTTTGAGATACTATTAATATCATTATTACTGTTATTTTGTTAATTTTAAAAGTAGTATTATTTTATGGATCCGAAGTAAAGAGGAAAGAAAAAAAAAATCTTATTTTACAACACGTACTATGATAGTAGCATCCCTTAGATCGGATCCGTAAGGTTCAGTTAGGGGGTGTTATAGTTTTTAGTATTAGAGCCTCGTTTCTTTCAAACTTCGTTTTCCTGTAACACATATGGGCTAATTTAAAATGTATTTGGATCTTACAAGCTGAGAACACCTTCGCGATCTCAAAGTACATGCTTTATGTTTATTATATGTGATTATCTTTACATGAATATGTTTTGAGACTGCGTTTTATTTGTAAAGATGATGGGAAAGATTGTTCGCTCTTGCGGTGAGTTAAGTGATGCTAAGTCACGTTATGAACCTCTTAAGAAAGGTTCGAAGGACGATCCTATCATAGTGAGTAATTCGAAGGAAGTTGATCAAAATGTTGTATTGGAGGATAGTAAGCACAAATGGGATGCCGCATTTGATGCAATGCTTGATGAAGAACAACAATTATAGTTTGGGAGTACGTGTGTGGGTTTAGAGATGCGCTACCATTTGAGGAAGGGGAACCTATACCGGCTTGGTTCACAAGTGAGGAAGACTACAAGAAGAAACGAGAAGAGATACTTAAGTATGACGAACCAATGAGAAGAAAGATCATCAAGGAATTGGAAGAAAAAGACTTTGACTATTTTCGATGCTCATCGTTTGATACTAAGATTCAAAGTACTAAGAAAAGACTTATAGGAGATCCGGAGGATATGGACTTCGAGATGAGTTATGCTAGGGTGAACGAAAAAGATTATCAAGATTTTGATGTTGATGAGGATGAGGATCATGAGACCCCACCTCATTATCATAGTGATGAGTTTCATGATGATTCCTCGAGTGAGGAATAGGTATTAGGATTTATTTTTCTAAGCTTAATTAAAGCTTTCTTTTCAATTGCTTAGTTGTTTATGTGGTGACTTGAATCACTTTGATGTGATAAGCATTGTTAAATGTTATTTCGGTTTCTTAATAAAGTATGGATATTTTCTTCTATGTGATTATATGAAAATTATGTGTGGTTGTTTAACGAAAAAAAAATATGTTGTGTATGTACGTTTGTGGTCGCACGATGTGGTGGATTAAGTTTAAGTTAAACGTGCTTTCTTTCTTTAGATGGTACGACTAGATAGATCAGCGAGTTTTAATGAGGGAACCAATACTAAAGTAATGATGCAAAATTTCCTTCAAGTAATGACAAATATAGCTGCACAAAATCGATTACAACAAGATGGAATTACAAATGTAGTGAAACATTTTCGAGGAGTACACCCACCGCAATTTGAAAGATCTCCAAATCCATTGCATGCTGAAGTATGGATAAGAGAGATAGAAAAGATTTTCACATTGATAACATGCTCTAAGACACAAAGGTTACTTGTACTACGTTTATGCTTAGGAAAGGTGCAGGTCATTGATGGGATTTAACAATGAGGACATATGATACTAATGAAAACCCAATGGCTTCGGCTAGGTTCAAGGAGTTATTTTTGGAAAAGTATTTTCTATTTGTGAAGAGGAATGAGAAAGAAGTAGAGTTCATTCACTTGACTCAAGAAAATTTATCGTTTGTGGAGTACGAGTGGAAATTTGATGAGTTGTCAAGGTATGCACCGCATTTTATGGACACTGAAGAACATACGGTGAGACATTTTGAAGTGGGTTTATAACCTAATTTTTGTAAAGCTGTAGTTGTGCTACGATTCGGTACCTATGCTGAGGTGTTAAAAAGGGTGTAGATTATAGCAAAGGATGATTCCGTGTCTGAGATTAAATCGGTGAACAATGAAAAGAAGTCTTGGAATCATAACAAGAGGAAACAACATGAATGTAAGGGTAAAGAGAAGAAACATAAGTATAATGGTGAAAGGAAGGATTTACTATTATGTGTTATATGCAAGAAGTATCATTCTGGAGAGTGTTTCAAGAAGACTGGCGTACGCTTTAGGTGTGGAAAGATTGGACACATGGCTTGTAATTGTTTGGAGGCTCCTAAAGAGCAGAAACCGACTTAAGGACGACTGTATGCACTGACTCATAATGAAGCAGAGAAAGGCCCCTCTGTAGTGGCAAGTATGGTTTAATTGGGTAATCTTAAGGCTTACGCTTTATTTGATTCAGGATCTATGTATTCCTTTGTATCAAGCCAAGTCACGTCTAAGATGATGGTAAAACTATCAAGATTAAACTCTGTATTTCATATGGCAACACCGTTAGGTGCTAGTATGCGTGCTAATTTTATGTTTAAGTCTAGTGAAGTTTCCCTTAGAAGCAACATAATACTTGTGGATTTGATTAGCGAGTTCTCTTTAGTCCACTTGATAGGCACCATTTCGAATTCAAGGGTACGGAGGTTAATCCTTTGCCATGATTGATTTATGCGATGCAAGCACAAAGAAGTTTACAAAGAGACTTTCAAGGTTTTGTTGTTTATGTATTCAGCATGACTGCAGATGCTCAAGACCCTCAGCGTGTTAGGGTTGTGAATGAATTTCTAGATGTGTTTTTTGAGGAACTACCACAGTTGCCGCCTGATCGAGAGGTGGAGTTTACTATCAAACTTTTACAAGGAACTACATCAATATCTAAGGCACCATATCGGATGGCACCTATAGAGTTGAAAGAATTAATTGCAAGAACTTCTGGAACGAGGTTTCATTCGACCAAATTTTTCCCCATAGGGAGCACCTATTTTGTTTGTGAAGAAAAAGGATGGATCAATGCTACTGTGCATTAATTATAGAGAATTAAATCGCGTGACAATCAAGAATAAGTACCCATTACCGATGATTGAAGATTTATTTGATCGATCTGGTTATCACCAATTGAAGATAATAGAGGCGGATATATCAAAGAGTGCTTTTAGAACAAGATATGAACACTATGAGTTTTTGGTTATGTTGTTTGGACTAACCAATGCACCTGCTGCCTTCATGGACCTGATGAATCAAGTGTTTAACGACTACTTGGATAAATTTATTATTGTCTTCATTGATGATATACTGGTTTATTCTAAGAGTATTGTTGACCATAAGAACATCTAAGAGCTATGTTATAATGACTATGTGAGAAGCAACTTTATGCCAAATTCAAGAAGTGTGAATTCTGACTAGAGAAAATTTCTTTCTTAGATCACGTTGTGTCTAAGGAAAGGATACAAGTTGATCCGAATAAAGTTATAGCTGTGCAAAATTGTAAAAGACCGATAAACATAGGACAAGTTTGAAGTTTCCTAGGTTTGATTGGTTACTACCAAAGGTTTGTGGAAGGATTTTCAAAGATTGTTGTCCCGTTGACACAATTGATGAAAAAGGATGTGAAGTTCATTTGGATTGAAGCTTGCGAGAAAAGTTTCTTGGAGCTTAAAGAAAGATTGATTACGGCCCATGTACTCACTATACCTAACAGAAAAGACAAGTTTGTGATCTAAAGTGATGCTTCTGGCAAATGACTAGGCTACGTGCTTATGCAAAACGAGAAGACAATTGCTTACGCATCACGACAGTTAAAACCATATGAACGTAATTACCCAATGTACGATTTGGAGTTTGCTGTTCTCGTCTTTGCACTGAAGATTTGAAGACACTACCTTTATGGTGTGAAATGTGACATCTACACTGACCATAAAAGTTTGAAGTAAGTATTTATTTACTCAAAAGGAGCTGAACATGAGACAATGAAGATGGTTGGATTTGGTTAAGGATTATGATTGTTCTATTAATTATCATCCTGGAAAAGCTAATGCTGTAGCCGATGCTTTGAGTAGAAAGTATGCTGGTTTTAGTTGTAGTCTAATTACTACGTAAATGCATATTTAAGAAGACTTGAGAAGAACGGATATTGAGTTACTTCCTAACCAATATGCATACATGTATTGGTTGACAAGATTAAGGAAGAATAAGAAAATGACATAAGTTTGAAGAAGATCAAGGAAGAAGTTATTGAGAAAAACGGCTTGAGTTTTATCTCACTGGAGATGAAACTCTAAGATTTGGAAATCGTCTTTATGTGCCTAGTGTTGAAGCAATTAAGGAGATTTTAGTGGAGGCTCATTGTATGCCTTACATAGTACATCCTAAAGGTACTAAGATATACAAGGATGTTGACAAAGTTTATTGGTGGAACGGTATGAAGAAGGACATAGCGCAGTTCGTGGAGCAATGTTTAATGTATCAACAAGTGAAGATAGAGCATTAGAGACCTTCTGGTATGCTTAGACCTCTAATGACTCCTGAATGGAAGTGGAAAAATATTGCCATGAATTTTATTGTGGGATTACCATTGTCTCAACATGAAAATGATGCAATATGGGCAATAGTGGATCGACCTACCAAGTTTGCTTACTTCTTAGCTATGCGTATGACACATCATATAAAAATGTTGGCGCAATTTTATATTGACGAGATTGTGAGATTTCATGGAAGGACTGTTTCGATTGTGTATGATCGTGATCCAAGGTTCACTTCTTTGTTCTATAAGAGTTTGTATAAGGCTATGCGAACGAAATTGAACTTTAGTATTGCTTTTTATCCTCGGTCTTACCGTTAGTTAGGAAGAACGATTCAAACACTTAAACATATATTGCGTGCTTATATGCTGGATTTTCCAAGAAACTAGGAGAAACATCTACTACTGGTGGAGTTTGTGTACAACAACAGCTATGATGCAACTGTTGGCATGACACCTTACGAAGCTTTGTACAGGTGAAAGTGTCGGTCTCTGACTTATTAGGATGGAATAGGTGAGAGAAACTTACGTAGACCCAAGATTCTACTACATACAAGCTAAGATTATCTAAGATGAATCTTCAAAGAATGAAAGGTTATTAAGATGAGACAAGAAAAATTGGTGAATTGGGTTATCGCTTTGTCATTAAATGATGATGTGTTTTATGTAGGATCTGACCCATCACATGTGTTAGGTGGAAGACAAGGTCTTTCTTAAAGTAGCACCAATGAAAGGTGATATGAGGTTTAGGAAGAAAGGAAAGTTAAGTCCATGATACATTGGACTGTTTGAGATTTTGGAAAAAATTGGTGAATTGGGTTATCGACTGGCTTTGTCACCGAACTTATCAAGTGTGCATGTCTGTGTATATGTGTGTGTCTTTAAGGTTGACACCCATTTATGAGTGGATTTGATATTTATATTATTGATTTTTAATTGGCATTATTTGACAATTATATAATTGATATTTTCCTTCTATGAAATAAGGAAAGTAAAAGCTATGAAATAAGGCAAGTTTTGACTAGGATTTGTCTTTAAATTAAGAGGTATCTAAGAGAAAAAAAAATTTCTGCAATTCTCTTCTCTTCTTAGTACTGAAATTCCCTAGAGGAAGTTAAGAGAAATTTTGTGTGATCAAGCTATAGTTTTTCAAGGTTTTTGAAGATTCAAGGTAAGTTTCACAACTATTTGTTATTTGTTCTTATTTGTTTTGAATCTCTCTTCTTTTTCAAAATTTCTATGGATTGATGCGATGATTTAAGCATGACAATATAGATTTGTTTGTGTTGGAAAATATGGATTTAAGATAGGGTTTCATGGTATTGTAAAAAATTGTAAGTATTTAAAAAAAATTTTGATTTTTAGAAGGCTGCATACTAAACCCTAATTTTCTCTAATGATCGATCCTTGTACAAGTGTCAAGACTAAAATTTTTATCTTGATTGATCATTAAATCATGGCTGATTATGCATGTCAACATATGAATTTGATTCATCTCAATTAGTTTGGCATCGAACAACAATTTTTCTTAAGTTTAAAATTATTTTAATTCAATTTATAAAGAGATTTTTGTTTGCTGAAAAATTCTGGGCACAATAGTTTGATTAATTCTTCAAATAAGTATGTTTAATTGAACTTGAATCCATACTATGTTTGCTGAAATTTTCTAGGATATACACTAAGAATTAAACTTGAATCCATACTATGTTTACTGGAATTTTCTTAGTTATACACTAAAGGATAATACATAGAAATTATGTTATAAATATGTTTTAGGTGGTGTAATACTTGGTATATTCATATGTAAAACATTGCTGGAAATTTAGTATGCATGTTATATATGAATTATTCTGCAATTTAGGTTGCTGGAAATTATGGAATTAGTATGGTATGCATGTTATGGAATGTATTATTTGTGATTGAAGATAACCAAAACCTATAAAAGCATTAATTGGGTTATTTTGTTATGAAATATATGTTTTGCACATGATGGATTGATGAATGCATGTACACTTGGTTTCCTAGTTTGTGAAACAAGTATGCATGATCATAAGTATATGAATATGAAATTTAGTTTTATAAGAAATGTACATCTTCAAGATTTATTAAAAAGTAAAGTATGTTTTCAAAGAAAACACCTTGTAGGCAAATTTGACAAGTGTAATATGGAGCTTTTGCATATATGTATGAAACTTCACAAGAGAAGGCTTGGTTTTGTTGGATCTGACCAAGGTTGTAGGGTTTACATGAGACCATGTACATAGATTTGTGTATGTGGGAGGACTCATTGAGAATCACAATGAGGATTTGACTAATACTCTTTGGCCGGAGTTATTGATATCGATTTGTACTTGTATGCCTATGATGCAAGTTGTCATTTTTACCCCACTTACGCACATATATCTCTTTGTGGTTTGAAGTCTCTTGGAATATGCTGCTAAACTTTTCAAGAGATATTTCTATGGATTACCAACGGGTAATAACTCCCATAGAAATGTGTATGAAAGTCCTACAACGGTGGTTTTATTTTTAAACTAAATAAAGAAGTTTTGGTTTGAACAATGCAAGAACTATTTGGAAGTAAGCAAGTATGCATCAATTTATGAATAAGCATAAGCATTCTACGTTGTGCATTTGTGCATTGTGGAACTTGCCGGGTGACTTGTCACTAACTCTTATTTGCTTATGTGTGTATCTAATGGCACTGAAAACTGATTAGATGGAACGTTGACTTGGGGAATTTACGAGGAATTTATGAGGTGGTGTTCGACTGTGTTAATCTGCATGATCCAAAATTAATAAAATGCTTCCGCTATGCTATATTTTAATCTCCAATATTATGTTTAATAAGTTTGTAAAAGCAAGCTATTTATTAAGTTTTTCTTTACACGTGGGTATTGATTTTGAGATACTATTAATAACATTATTATTGGTATTTTGTTAATTTTAAAGTTAGTATTATTTTGTGCATCCGAAGTAAAGAAGAAAGAAAAAAAAATTATTCTTATTTTACAACACATGCAATGATAGTAGCATCCCTAAGATCGGATCCGTGAAGTTCAGTTAGAGGGTGTTACAAGATGAGGCAGAGGGGCCAAAGCTTAGGGAGGAGGTCAATCCAATTAGGGTACTTAGGAGATTTAGAAGAAGAGGTCGAGTTGAAAGTGATACGATAGAAGTAGACAGATGGTTCAATGTGAGGAAATAATTTTGGGCATCTAGTCATAGGAAGGACCAATATGAAGGAAGGGATTATGATGAGGAAGAGGAGTTTAGGAATGAGGAAGATCATCATTGGCAAAACAAGAGACCTTAAGGAATGATGAAGCCTATAAGGGTGAGGGAAGGGGAAATCAATATTGTAACTGAGGAACGAGGAAACCAAAAGTAGATTTTTACCACTTTGACAAAGGGAACCCACATGAATGATTATATTAGGTGAGCATTACTTCCATATCTACAAAGTGGCAGGGAAGGATAAAGTTACGACAACTTGTTTCTATTTAGATAGATTAAAGCATAGTAGATAAAGAAGGAAGATGATTATAGAGAACGATATTTGAGCAACAATCTATGGCTCAATGTGGGCAGCTAGCTAAGCTCAAACATGACAATAAAATTTTGTTGCATGATAGATCGTATTGAATTAAATTGTAGTGGATTCTTTTCTCTAGGTTTCTAAATTATTATATTTAAGTTGTTTGAAATATTTAGTTTGTTAAATTAATTAGTTTTGATAGTTTAATTCAATTTAGCTGTGAGTTCAAATTATATTAGGTTTAATTTAAAATAAATATTCAATCATGTTTTGGGTACAACAACTATATTATTCATCATTATTTTGTAAAACGATTCATGCACTGGAAAGTTAATTTTCACACAATTGTGGATAACCAGGTTTGTTGATGTGGAATTGAGTTTTGGTCCCGCCATCATGGCTGTTCATGACTGAAATTTTGCCGAATTTGGTTTATTTTTTAGTGTCTAGAGTTTTGCCGATCGTATTTGGACTTTTTGGATTCAAGTCAAGTTCATCAATGTCATTCAACATTTAGTTGGTCATAGTCATTAAGAGCGATCGTCGTCATCAATGGTGCTCATGTGTTTTTTTTTGGGTATTTGGGCCCATTAACAATAAGTGTTATTTGGGTTTGTAATAAGGGTGGGCCTTTGGCCGAATTATTTGATTTGGCTTGCCAAAAAAGATTTTTTTTTATTGGGTTTTCATTAAATTGGGGCTTCTAATTTTTATTTGATTTTGAGTTGAATTATTTGGGTTGTCTATTGTTTTGGGTTTGCTAATTAGAGTTGTAGAGTTAGTGGACATTAGTTGATTGTTTTTTAAAAAATTTGTTAGGCATTGTGCTTTCGTTCGGGCCAGCTTACTTGGTATTGATTTGTGCACTTTTGGGCTTTACATGATTTCTTAGGTTTGCTGTTATTGAAGAAATTTTAGCTTGTAACTGTTTGCTTTTGGGCTTGCTAATCCTATGGGGGAAATTCGATGTCATGTCACTTAAGGGTGTTTTGAAATTTTTTGATCAGCTTCGATTCGAATTAATATTTTAGCCAATTTATGTATGTAATATACCAAAGTACCCGTTTACGTTAATTATGTCTATGCCACTAGCTGCTCCCTCACCAGCTGAAAATACCTAATTCAAAAGTTTTGGAATTGCTACTCCCTCACCAGCTAAGAAATCAAAAGAAAATCACAACCTCATACGAAGGCTTTATCAAATGGTAGATTAGCTGCATCTGATTGTTTATTTTTCTCTCCTAACTTTCAAACTATCTAGAGGATATCAGACCGTGACTCATTTTCATAAATCTTTTATCTCAAGCCTAGTCTAGTCGAAATAAATTAAGTATATCATATAATTTTGGTGGATTTAGGGTTTATTTTTTTAAAAAAAAAAAACTAGGGATGAACACATTGGTCCAAATTAATTAATACTGAAGTTAGGAAATATACTTTAGAAGTATTTTAGTAATCTTCGCTAGGGAAAATATTATTTTACAGTATACTTTGGTGGTGACGAACAATTTTGTCATTCCTAAAGTACACTTCGATAGTGATGAACTGTTTTTCTAAGGACGAAGTATATAGTCCACATGGAATTTTAGACATCACTAGTGACAAAGAAACTCAATAATGCCGAAGTTTATTTATATTTTAAAACTTTTTAGATTTTATGACACTGATCACTTACATTTAGGTTTCCTAATGAATGAATGAGGTAGAATGGAGGATAATGATGTTCTTGTGTTTGTTGTTTTTTATGGAAGCAAATGGATTAAAAAAGATGGAGAAGTATGGGTTTTCCATTACTATGAACAAAAGTTATGAATATCATGGAGACGTTTACATATGCAGATTTTGAGTATTGAGTATATGAATATCTTGATATTGATAAGAGTAAATAGTTTGTGAGAATGAAGTATCAATTTAATCAATTCAAATTTCTATGTGATCCGCAAAGTGTACGATGAGATAAAGATGTTAGAAATTTTATTTAGGTTGTGAAAAAGTTGTGATAAATTACTCCATTGTTTGTGGAAGTGCTGCCCACAGTTTTCCCATTAAACAATGTAGATGATTGTTCACCAAAATAATTTCGTCTATTTAATTCGGAGAGTGAAAGCAACCAAAAAGATTGTATAGTTGTTAAATAAGTTGGCTCGTCATTAGTGGCTAGTGACATAAATGGGAAAGAAAAGGACAATGATGAGATAATGGAAACTCTAGTGTTTAGCATGTTGGATACACAAGTACAGAAAAACTCAATTTGCTCAGTATGGTATGCATGAAACTAAAACTCAACATCAATACTTGAATATTCAAAATAGGATTGATGTTTGTATCGATATTGTTTTTCATTTCAATGAAGGACACTTACTGTAATGACAGTGCATACAATGCAAATCTGTGGACTCATGATGACATTAATAATGAAGTCCATATTTCTACTGAATCCCCTATCATCCCTCTACATCTTGTGAGAACTTCACAGCCAACTCCCATGGCACCTCCATGAAGGGTGGTAAGTACTCACCAGTCCATAAATAATGCCAATGGTCGTTGATCGAAAAGTGGTACTTCATCTCGTTATCTTAATATTGAATTGGGTAGTTCTGAGGGTGGGTTTATTGAGCTTGGATACGTGTATGACAGTAAAGAGGAACTACAAAATAAGTTTCATATATTGGCGGTGGAGAATAATTTTGAGTTTAGAATAATAAGATCATCACCTAATCATTGTGAGATTCGCTGTATTTAGGATGGTTGTAATTGAAAGTCCGTGCAAAGAAGATTCCTCGATTAGAAAAATTATTTAGGATAAAAGAAGTTATTCCTAAACACACTTGTAAGTACAAGAATAAGGGAGTTGTTATGGACAACAGACAACTAAATGGTTGTACAATTGGTTAGGTAATAAGAGATAAATATGATGGTATTGCTCGGGTATATAAGCCAAGAGAGATAATGCATGATATTAATATGAAGTATGGAGTTAAAAAAACTTAGGACAAGGCATGGCGGGCAAGAAAATATGCACTAAGAATTGTACAGGGTTTGGCTGAAGAATCATTCCGATTGTTGCCTTCATACTTGTTCATAAACACACTTGCAAGTACAAGAATAAGGGAGTTGTTGCGGACAACAGATAAATAAATAGTTGCACAATTAGTCAGATAATAAGAGATAAATTTGATGGTATTGCTGAGGTATATAAGCTAAAGAGATAATGTATGATATTAATATGAAGTATGGAATTAAAATAAGTTATGATAAGGCATGGCGGGCAAAGGGAATATGCACTTAGAATTGTATAGGGTCTGGCTGAAGAATCATTCCAATTATTGCCTTCATACTTTGTAAAGTTAGAAAAAAAATGAATTCATGATCCATTATTCGTATTAAAGTTGACGAGGACAATTCTTTTAGATGTTGTTTGATGACGTTAGGTGGAAGCCCAAAGGGATTTCAAAACTTTATATGGCCAATCACCACAGTTAACAAAAAAACATTAAAGCAAAAGTACAATGGCTATTTATACATTGCTTTCGCAGTTGGTAGTAACGTTCAAATTTATGAAGTTGCATTCAGCATTGGAGATGGAGATAATGAATCAGCATATACTTGGTTTTTTCAATGATTTATGGAATGTGTTGGGAAAAATGAAAACTTAGTTTTTGTGATGGATCGATATAAAAGAATTGAAAATGCACTAAAAGTCATATACCTCAACAACCATCACAGTTTGTATATGTACCATATAAGTCAAAACCTAAAGGAAAAAAAATTTGAATATAATGGTGCCATTCTTCCACCATTTTACTTAGCAGGAAAGACATATTTGCCATCGAAGTTTGAATATTACATGGCTGAGTTAGGAAATGTTTCAGTATAGGTTGTTCAATACTTGCAAGAAATTGATGGTGAAAGATATACTTGATCAAATTTTTGTGTCAATTGGTATAACATTTTGACAACAAACATTGCTAAATGTATGAATGCTATTCTCAGAGATGCACATGAACTGCTGAAAATTCCATTGTTGGATACTACCAATGCAAAAATGCAACAATGGTTTTACGATCATCGTACCAAGTGCTATAAATTTGACAATAGAATTGACTAATTGAACATAAGCTAAGTTGAACAAGCAAAGTGAGAATGCATCTAGAATGGCGGTTGCTTCCATTAATCCTGATAAATATAGAGTATCAAGTAGTAATCATCTGCAAGTTTTAGTTGATTTGAGTAGTAAAACATGTACATGTAGAAAATTTGAGATGGATCAAATTCCTTGTGTTCATGTTAAGGCTGCTTGTATGTGTATACAATATCCCTTTCCATGCTATGATGTCTCCTTACTACTATGCTAAGACCCTACTTGTAGCGTATGCAGAATCAATTTATTCTATTAGAGATCCAATATAGTAAGACGTTCCTAATGAAGTTAAAATATTAGTAGTATTACCACCTAAAATGAGAAGAAGATTTTTTGGTAGACCACAACAAAACTGCTTTCTATCCCAAGGAGAAGAAAAAATTAGATACAGGTGCAGACGATGCCACCAATAGGTCATAACCGAGACAAATGCAATGAACCATTTGAAAGGATTGAGAAAGGTGGAACAAATGGAGATCCAAGGTAAATTATGTATTTGTAGATTAAATTTTTTATTTACTGTTTCATTTATGAATGGACTTATTAGTATTTTACTTTATGAATTGACATGTAAAATTGTCCTGCATATGGTATGAGTTATGAATTGATCATTGACTGATTACGAATCGATTGGACACATAATGTAAACTTCGGCAATAGCAAATTAATTTGGCAATGAAGAAGCATGTGCTCCATGATTGGCACCCACTAAATGAATTACTTTGTTAGTATCGAATCAGTTTGCTTTTACTAATTACAGTGTATTTTTTTCATTATCAAAAACCAATTCATTATTTTGACTTTGTTAGAAACGAAATGATAATTTTTAACTTCCTCATAAACGAAACCATAATTTTTGACTTCGTCATAAATGAAATCATAATTTTCACTTCCTCATAAACAAAACCATAATTTTTACTTCGTTAGAAATGAAATCATAATTTTTTTAATTCGTTCATTATCAAATGAATTCATCATTACCAAAGTTTGTATATAATACATAATTTTCTACTTTGTCAGAAACGAAACCATAATTTTTTACTTCATCAAGAACAAAATCATAATTTTTTACTTTGTTCATTATTAAATGACTTCGTCGTTACCGAAGTTATTAGTGGTCAGATATAATAAAATAACTTTTATGTATCACAATACTTTATATTTTCATTTGGTTTTGGTAGTCATATTATTAATACACAAAAATGAATAATACACAAAATCAATTAGAAATCTTATTTGAAAATAATTTTTAGATACACAAGTTAGAATACAAATGTTTGAAAGTGTAGACAGATAATTCTGTAGTGAATGTTTCTTGAGCATATTTAAGTGTAAAGAATTGCATGTCATCTTGTGTGAAAGTGATAGGGAGTTTAACTATTAATTATTCCATAAATTTTAGTATAAATACACCATAATCACCTTTGCAAAAAAAAAAAAAAGAAAAGAAGAAGAAGCACACACCATAAGCATACAATTACTTGCAAGTTAATACACATTGTACATAAGTTTAAAAACTTACGACATTGTCTATTGTGGAGTTTTCTTGAAGTAATGCATCTTGAAAGATATCATGCTCTTTTTCATTTCTGGTTTGGCATCATAAACATTAGTATCCCTAAGTAAATATGGCATCATACAACCTAGTGGTTCGATAATGCCAAAATTATCTTTGAAAATTGACATATATGAATCATACAACACCACAACACATTTTGTAATGTCCACAATAGCCAATAACCAATTTTTCCTGACAATATTTACGGATATATAAATCTGTAACTGTAATAACCTCATTTATTTTCAAAACTGTCGGTTTCCGGACGCGTTTTCGGTTAAATCGCGGTTTTACCTTTTTCACCGAAACAAGCAGTTTCGGAGTCCTCCGGAAATTTTCTAAGGACCGAGACTACCCTATGAGGAGACGAGGGACTTTTTCCACCCATTTTGCCCTTGGTCCCGGTTTGACCATGGTTGACTTTCACTATTCATTAAAATATTAATATCTTTAATAATATCTTTAATTTTATTTTATTTTATAATTATTTAATTAATAAAATTTGTTGACAATTGGAATTTAAAGCTTTTGACCGACACTCCACTTTGCTTTACAATCCATTTATTTAAATAATATATATATATATAAATATCTTTATTTTATGGTATTTATTTTATTAAAAAAGAAAAGAAAAGAAAAAGGTTGCCAAATTGCAATTGGCAATTGGAGTTTGATTGCCGACACCATCTTCTCCTTTTTCACTTTGTTTTGTTTCTTTTTCACCAATGCATTTATTGGGTTTCAAAAGTTAGAGAGGAAAAAAAAAAGTGAATTGCAAAAACACAAACCAATTTCAAGGGGAAGTGGCCGGCCATCAAGAGGGGGAATTTGGCTTGGTTGGAGAGCTTTTCAAAGGTGGGGTTTGCTTGCTTCCAAGCTTTAATCAAGGTAGGCAACTATACCCCTTTTTATTTTATTGCAAATATATGTATATTTGTTGGTTAACTTGATGTGTTTAGGCTTGGAATTATTGAATTAATGGTGGTTTGGATTTAAATTCCATGTGTATTGGTTGGTTGAGTAAATCTCAAATTGTTTAGCTTAGGGTGTGATTGAATTGGTGTTAGATGCTTGAATTTGTTGGAGTAATGCATAAATTCATGAAATTGATTGATGGAAATGTTTGTGGGCTTAGTTAATTTGATGAATTTGTGAAGAATTCATTTGGAATGTGATGGATGGAAAGGGACGGTGGTGTAGGAAGCTATGTGCAAATTTGTATGGGTGGGGGTATTTTAGTCATTTCACCTATGAAGGGTATTTTGGGAATTTTCAAAAAATTCAAGGGTATTTAGGTCAATTTACATGCAAGGAACTTAAATGGAATTTTTGAAAATGTTTTAGGGCAATTTTGTCATTTGCATGTAAAGGACATAAATGGAATTTTATAAAAAGGTCAAGGGCATTTTGGTCATTTGACATGTAGGGACATAAATGTAATTTTTGAAATTTTTGAGGGTATTTTCATCATTTTCTATAATAGGGGTAAAGTTGAGAATATTTGAAATTAGAGGAGTATTATGGTCTTTTCCTAATTTCCAAGTTATTTTAATATATATAAATTAAATTATTATTTGTTTATTAATATATATATATATATATTTTCAATTACTAATATATATATATATATATATATATATTCTCAAATACAATTAATTATACATGTGTTTGTATAATTATAAATATAAATATATTTTATAAAATACATATAATTTATGTACGTATTTAGAAAATATACATATATATGTTTTGTAAAGGTTTATGTCCAAAAATAATTATTTATATATTAAGTATATATATATGTGGGTGGGTGTATTTATACATGGGGGTGTGTATATGTATAATCATGTATACATATATGGGTGTGTATATACGTGTTTATGTATATATAGGTGTATGCAAGTATGTATATATATATGTGTGTATTTTTATATATATATTTATGTGTATGTATATATGTGATTATGTATATATGTAAATTATATTTGTGGACATATATATGTATATATAAAATGTGTATACATATATGGGTGTGTATATATGTGTTTATGTATATGGATATGTGTACATGAATGTGTATTTATGTGTGTATATTTCCATTTACGTATTTATTTATATATGCGTTTATACTTGTGTTGTAAATGTGTATGTTGATAGAATTTATTAATTCTGTTATTTTACCGAGGGTAGAATGGTAATTAACTATATGCCTATTGAGGGGTATTTTGGTAATTTTTCATTTACTTGAGGGGTATCTTGGTAATTTCCGACATGGCCAATGGTATATCGGTAATTACATCAGTATAGTTGAGCGACTTGTAGTCGTTAATGGAGCAGGGGCATTCCAGTAATTACGACTGTTGGAATAGGACGGTTGGTAATTATGTGTTTTACTGTGTTGTTTAGTTTTACTTGTGCATTGTGGCATGAGCATTCATTTGCATAAAGCAATTTTGGCGGTTTATTGTTTTATGTGAAATGAAAAATTTTTCCCTGTGGGTTTGTGTTTTCGAAAATTGGTTGCACGATGAGGTGCATGGTTCAAACCCTGTTTTTAGTCACTCTATGAATCACTGACCACACATAGCGGTGGGTCGCCCGGAACGGTGGTTCATCCGCATACCACAGAGGTGTGGTGTTTTGTGCACGAAACGCTGAAAGAGAGTGGGTTTTTCAATTGATAAATAAAGAGGGAAAAATAATGATTTTAGGTGTATAGTGATACACTTCATGACATGTCATTTGCACTTGCATATGGTTGCCTACTGAGTGTTTTCCACTCACTTGTCTATCCCTGTGGAGTAAGTCCAAAGCGACAGTAGGGCTTGGCGGGTGGACTAGAGCTATAGTACAGTTCTTCCGCATTTGGTTTGTTATATTTTGGGCGATGATATTATGTATTTTTAAATACTACATTTTCCTTTGCGGTGTGGGTGTGTAAACTTTGTTTTATTTTCAAAATAATACTGCTTTAGTGTGGTTTGGAAAACGGTCTCAAAGAGTAAAGGAAATTCTCTGATTTTATTGTGGTTAAGTCCAAAACAAAAAAATATTTTCAGCAAATCAAAAAAAAAAAAAAAAAATATGGTAATCACACCTTACTCAGGAACCTCGGCGTGGGTAAGGGGTTGTTACAGTAACACTGAAACAAATATTCAATTAGATTGCAACTTAATCTGTTAAATAATATTATACTTATAATATCACGTTTACTTACAATGTTAGCATCTACAACATTGGTTGAATTAGGATATGAATCTCCATATGCATATTTCAAAAGATTATCATCTGTGCACCATGGATTCTTCTTCCCCTTCCGCTCCCTCGATGATTTGAAGGCCTTCCATTCCCTTATTTGTTGGCCGAAAGGACAATGACATTAATCATATAAATTTGAATGATCATATATTAAAAAATAAATGAAGAAAATTAATTAGCACAAACCCTTACCCAAAAGAATGAATCCAATATAATAGCACTTGATTCTAAATAAAGTGGGATGTAACCGCATACAAATATGCATATGGTGAAGGGCGATATTTATATACTATAAAAAAAAATGACATGTCTTAACCACTCATTGATATGCTACAAACCATAAAAAAAATAAAAGTAAAATAAGAATAAGAAACAACAACAAAGAAGTCAACAAATTTTAAATTGTTACCTCATCTCTAAACCATGCAGCACTATTAATCTTGTCTTGAAAAAAATTAACATCAACTTTATCATAATCGAGTGCAACCAATTCAGGGTTTTCATTTTTCATATACTCATCTAATGCAGTTGCCACATCAGCAGGTACTAGCCTCATTGGGTTGAATTTGTCTACAGGAAGTGTATTCCTCAATTTTTCCAAGACTGATTTATTAACTATATAAGGTGACTTCACTTTCTTAGCCAATCTCTTCAACCTCTTGCCATTTCCTAAAATGTCAGTGTCTAGAATATCATCTCCCGGAACTTGCACTTGGCTATTAATCTGCATGCATCAAATAAAATCAAAATTAACTAACATAAGGCACAATTCATCATTGACGATATACTTTGTTCATGACAAAGGCACTAATTCTATGCAAGACTCTACCAATAACTATTTGTTGTAGCTTCTATAAATTGTTGAATTAGTTCGTCATGACGAAGTAGCTAGTCTTTCTTAAACAATCATACTTGTTTAGATTCTAATACTTGTTGCGGTTTGTTCATAATGGACACCTCTTGGATATGAATCTACATACAGCAAACAAAACTCAATGTTAACAAATAGAAGTCATACTTCCCAGTAACGAAATAGTTTGTTAGTGATGAAGGTACTAATTCTATTTATTCATCTGTCACGAACTGCATTTTGTAGCTTTGTCATACTTAACAAAGAGATTCGCTTTCCCAAAGTAACTGAAACCTGTTAAAAGCTACATTGTTGTAGTTTTTCTTTTTAAACTACTTGGCTATCTATTTGCACAACCTTATAAGAAAACAAAACTTAAAATTAAGAAATAAAAGACATTCGTCACTAACGAAATACTTCTTTAGGGATGAATGTAAAAATTATGTGCATAGGAGATGGTTCGTCATATTTCACAAAGTGGTTCTTCATGATGAAGTAATTAACCTTTGTTTAAAGTAATAAGTTTTTTTCTTTATATGAGAAACCTCACTTGTTTTGGTTTTGATTCTTTTAGAGTGGAATCCACTTGGTTATCAATCTGCATGCTCTAATTAAAATAAAAAATAAAACTTAAGTAATTAATAAGCATGGAGCATGATATGTCGTCATTGACAAATGGACTACATATATGCATTCATCTGTCGCAAACTACTTGTTGTAGCTTTATTATAAACGACAAAAAACTTCATCATTGACGAATTGACACCCTAGACAGTTGGTCCAACCACTCTTTTAATAACTTGTTCTAGTTTTGGTTCTGGTTGCCTTAGAGTGGAATCCACTTGGTTACAAATCTGCATGCCCTAAAGAAAAAAGCAAAACTCAAACAATTAATAAGCATAGAGCATAATTCATTTTCACTAACGAAGGGACTAATATGTTATTGTTATTATTAATATTATACCTCATCCTGGTAGGATTAAATGACATGTCAAGAACCACAAAATCAATTAAGTGAAATATATGATAGTAAAAGTGAAATTGTTAATTAAGTGTAAAATATCAACCTTCTCTTACGTATTATGATTAATTATAACAAGTTTAAGGATTACTTTACGAGTATCCTTCATGCTCATAAGCTCACCCTTGATGTATTCTTGATTAAGAACAAATTCCTTCTTCAACTGTTCAACATCCAACTGTATCTGATCAATCTACATATAATATATATATATACATATAAACTATATATAAAAGTTTACAATTTAAAAGTTTTAAGTTACATAACATACATATTTTGCTCGATGTTCAAGGTTCAAACCAGTTAGCATTTCCAGTAGAATACTATGGTGGATTTTAATGAAAATGATCATGTACATAACATACATATTTTGCTTGATGTTCAAGGTTCAAACCAATTAACATTTCCAGTAGAATACTATGGTGGATTTTAATGAAAATGATCATGACCATGATCATGAAAGTTTTAATTGTCATCTGTTCGTGGCTTCTTCTTTGATGGGTCTGTACTATCACCATCGTCATAGTCAACATCATGGTCATCATGTCCTTCACCATCAGTAATGAGTATGTTTTCTTTAATATAAATAAATTCTTCATCTGTTGTGGCCTCTAATATGACAACCTCATCATACTATTCGAGTGTATATATTTTCATACAGTTAGTAACCTATAACAATATTATATATATATATATATAACAAGTTAATAATGCAAATAAATGAATTCATTATCCCCGTATTATTAAATAGTTGATCCTTCAATTGGTCATAGTTTGGCGTGGAGTTGGCTGACCAATTAAGAATGTGAAGGAAATAAATCTCATCTAATTTATTGGAAGCAATACTACCCAATTTAGGGATTGTCTCATATTTCCAAACCTACAAAAAATAACAATTATATTAGAAAAAAAAATTAAATATAGCCAAAATGTAGTTAGATGCAAAGATAAAATAACCTGAAAAGCAATTGGACACTCTCCAACACTATAGGTGTCGAACTTATTAGGTTTTTCCAAAGCTTTATGTAGTAAGGATATCGTCGCAGCCTATGACATTTCTCCCTATGGATAATTGTTAAAATATTAAAGGTCGTCTACAATAGAGAGGTGATCGTTATCTACTTGGGCATGACTCTATTTCCCAATAAGACCACACTCAAGGAGATAAAGCAATGACAACTTCACTATGTCATCATCTCCCATATACTCCACTATACAAGTAAAACATCCTACACCATTATATTTGTGATCTTATCCACATTGTTGAAATAGTTGTCTTGTATTCTATCAAATGAAGGATGTTTTTCTCTTTGGAACTAGACCCATCTTCAATCCACTAGTAAGACTAAACTACTTCTTGTTGAATTGTGTTATCTTGTCTCCAAAATTAAATTCCATATGTTTCTTGTCAAACGTATGGATTTGGCTTCTAAGTAAGTGATGAACAAGACCAGCAGAGCACTTTACATGGGCCAACACGAGAATTATTTGAAACAATTATCTTCTATCTTCTTCATTTAACTACTATCTTTACTTAACTTGCCCTTTATCTCTTCCACAACCTTGAATAATGTTGCCTTGTTTGTTATGCGAACCTATTGATCTTTTACTTGAGGGTACTTCAAGGGCTTAGCAAACTTGGTGGAGTCCATTTCCTATTAAAATTACATATTATAGCATGTTAAATATAAAGTATGCCTCATATATATTAGCATAATGTATGTATAATTAAATTGCTTAACTTTATCATTGCCAAAAAACTTCATCATACCTATAATACTTCCAATTTGTACTTTGATATTAAACAAAAAGATTGGGCAACATGCTAGAGTATATTATCAGTGTTTGATATTTGACAAAGTGCATTATCAAATCATGTTATAGGCACAATATGAGTTCGGCATATAAGACAAAGAACTTCACTATTACCAAAGGTTATAAAATAAACAAATCAATGTGACAACAGTCACTTTCACACCTTTTGTACCCTACTACGTACAAACAAAACATCACCATCCTTATCATTAAACACCCTAAACCCCCATAATCCCATCATCTTAACAGCTAAATTAAGCAATAACCCATGAAGAAACTAAAATAGAACTTAAACTTTAAACCCTTATAAAACAACAAACCCATAATGAATCTATGATTAACCTAACATATGCATACACATATAAAGAACAAAATCCAAAAATCCAACAACCACAAAACCAAATACACCAAATGAGAAAACTAACCTCGTAAAGGCCACTGCGATTCACTAAGGAGAATACCCAAAGTATATGTTGGATTCGTGAAGGCAAAGGAGAAGGCGACAGCTACAGTGATCCCAATGAGAGATGACATTCACGATTAAGTGGGTTTGATAGCTTCTAATAGAAAATATAGTTTTTAAATTTTGCTTCAGTAGAATGATGAAGTGACTAAAAAAATTATTCACATATTTCTATATTAAGGGTATAATGGTAATTTTTAAACAAATTCAATAGGGATTGGGCCTGGATATGGCATTCTTTGGCAATTGCATTTGTCGTGGGCTTGGCTTTTGATCAAGCTAATTTTGGTGTAAGTATTTGACAAGCTATTAGGCTGCCATATTATTTTGGTTTTTTGTCACTCACATTTTGAGTTTTGGCTTTTGAATTTTTTTTTTTTTTTTTAAGTTTTGCTTATGCACGAAATCATACAAACTATATTTAAATTCTTTGGATTTTGAGGTTTCTATTTCTTCAACAATGACAACTAAGTTTGAGGTGGAGGCTTTCAATAGTAAAGAAGATTTTTTATCTTTGAAGAAGGAATATGAGAGTAATCCTTAAACAAATAAAGGTTATAAAAGCCATTGATAAATTTTATACAAACATACCACAGAAGATAAGGAAACAGAGATGGGTGAGAATCTGCACAGGAAGGTCTTTGAATTAAGATAGTGATTGTACAAATTAATTCAAAGACTTTTAAAATTTTATCTCCTTACTGGGATTTAGTTTCCTAATAGCACTCTTCCTCAACTGCTATAAATACTAGTGTTTTCTCTTAGCTTGAGTGTATGTGTGTCACATCATAGATTGTAGGAAAGAGTTTGTGAAGGCATTCTTGTATAAAGCCAAAATTGTTGTGTGAAGTCAACCTCTCTGTTTCCTTTTTGTTTTATAGGAATTTTTCTAGGGGAAATTGTGACTGAAGGGTTTATAATCTTAAGTGATTACTAACTTTATAATCTTGAGTGATTATTGTGAGTGTAGGTTTGTGTTTATGTAAACAACTATAATAATGCAAATGCTTTACACAATGAAAGTAACAAGGACATATGTAATTGTTGGCCGAACCTAAATAATTTCTTATGTTCTTCCCGACAACATCTATTAGGATTTCTTTAAGCTAGTCAAGGTATTTTTATGTTGATTCACTTGGGTTAGATTGGGGTCAATTCTATGACTTTAATCTAAAGGTTCAATCAGCTCAATTATGTGAGTTTGATTGAATCAATCTTTATTCTATCATTCTTCTATTTTCAAATTATTCCTAAGTTCCTAAATACCTAAAATTTCCACTTGATCTAGAATAAACTGTAAATTTGAAATTGGAATCATTAATTCCCAAGCCATTCCTTTTATCTATGTATGCTAAATTTATCGAAGAATTTGAACCTTAAGGAGCAAGCTAGAGGCGGCTAGGTTTTGTTGTTGGATTTCCTACAAGGTCCTCAATAGAGTCATATTTCTACATCACATTACCTGCCATAACTTGATGTCAACCTAAGTATACTTTACTTATAATTAAGACTAACACATAACCAAAAAAAAATATCACATTTATAATATATATAAGCTTTGGTATTACTCTTTACTCACAATATATATATATATATATATATATATATATATATATATATATATATTCTAGGGTAATTTTTAATCTTTGCCCGAGTTCAAGCCCACCTTCATCGAGGTCCAATCCATTCCTTCAAGTCCAGAAAAACAAGGAGCCCATAAAATCTAATAAGCCCAAAGGGCAAGTTTGATCCAAGCCCTGACCATCAAAATGATGGGTATTCTCTTAAAAGTGGAGGAAACTTATCTAACAAGCTTTTTGACTTCTATAGAGATCGAGTATGACCGCATTTAATCTTCTAGGAAGGTAGGTGAGCCAAGATAGACTGGATATTACCCTGAAATAGCTACTGCATAGCTGATGGTATTTATAAATATAGACCTAGTTGTTCATCAAAAAGGAAAGTTGATCCGACCTAATCTCTTGGGAAGACAATGTATCCCTTGTCGGATCTAAGCGCACCTTCCCATCTTTCAGAGATATAACCCATCGTTCATGTGTCATTCACAGATAAGTCCTGTACAAATGGCAAGCCAAGAAGTTAGATCCCTCAAGCTTTGATTCCCAATTACACCTCCCCTCAGGAAACCTCAATTGGAACCTAGGGGATAGCTCTTGACCTTCAAGGGGATTAAAAGCCACGTGTTACCTATCTAACTCTCCACTAGTTGTACATAATAAGTAACTTAGAGGGGATCAAATCTTTAGTCTTTGGCACCTCTTAGCTCACATTTAAGTTTCAAGAGAATTCCAAAAGAGTTCCCTTGGCTAATTAGTAGCAATTGTGACTTGGGCTCTTAACCCTTTCTATTGAAGATCAAGTATCCTAAACACCTCATTATCCTTCATATTTATTATCAAATATAGAATGGTTGACCTAGGCATCGAAGATTGTACGCTAATGACCACACTGGCACCATCTCTGAATGTAGGAAAAACTTTCACAAATGCCATACTCTTTCTTGGCCCAACCTAAAGTCATGCCTGGCTACATCTCAAGGGTTCTCCCAGGTCATTGATCCAGTCAATAGAGCTTACAGACTTGGCTCACATTAGAAGGCCCATCCCAATTTCGTACATACAAAAATTTGGCATGCGTACCTCTCACCATCATGACCATAAGGCTTTTATAGCCACTCTTCATTTAAATATATGACAGAGAGAACCAACAGAATGAGAAACCGTGCCACTAGCTTAATACTTAAGCAGTCAGCTACGAAGGCCTCAACTCTTCTAGCAGGTCAAGCCAGAATTGATCTGAGGCCTTTTCAGAAAAGCTAAATGGAAAAGCGGTCTAAAGAGCACAATCAAACCACATCATTACCTATAACACTACCTTATTGGGAAAACAACAAACTACCTAACAAAAGGAAGTGGACTGGAAGACCCTAAGCTACAACCTAGAGCTCAACTTTAGTAAGACCTTCTAGTCATCATAGATGAGCGCCTTTCTAGTTAGGGGAGAGCATAAGCTGAAACCCATGAACCATACATAGATGAGTTTGTACATTCCTCTAGTAGAAGAAGACCCTATCGAAATAATGTCCCAAGGATCTTCCTTGAGAAAATAATCACGGGTGATGAGGAAGAGTCTGAGCCCAAGCTCGAGGTGGAGGGGCGGAGACATTCTGATCTCCAAGAGTTCATAACAAGAGAAGCCACGAAGCATGTTGCTCACAATCGTAGTCCAAGCCTAGACTCACTATCACACTACTTCGGCAATAGGTGACTCAGAAGAATCTCACAACAATGAAATTCCCTAAAACCTAGATAATCCAGGGAGGGTGAGCGAGGAAAAATGTCGAGTAAATGCTATATATCAAGCAAGAGAACTACCTTCTCTCGAAAGCCAAGCTTCAAGTGAACCTTACTTGACAAACTTACAAAGCATTACCTATGCATAGTGAAGGAGCTAAATTTTGGACCAGGTCAATAGGAATTCAAGGGAAAGAATCTGAAGGAAGCTATATCTTGGGAGTCACCATATAGTGATGAAATCATGGAGATCTTAGTGAGCATTTAGATGTTTTCAGATCATAGATGGACTTCAACCAAGTCTTTAGTCTCATTCGATGTAGAGGATTCTCCTTCACTTTGTTAGGTGCTACCTAAGCTTGATATAGCAGGCTCAAGCCCAAGTCCATCTTCTTTTTTTAGCAACTCGCTACACTGATGGTAGCCTGTTTTAACAGGGTCAGTCTTATTAAGAAGCCATCGATCCATCTTATGTCTGTTCTATAAAGGGAGCATAAACTATTGGAAGTTTATCCTAAGAGGTTCAATGAGGAGGCCATGCTCATCGAAGACTTTATAGAACTAGCCGCCATTTAGGCCATCATAACCGAACTAAGGCCCGAAGCATTCAAATGAGATATTGACAAAAATACCCCAAAAACACTCACGACTGACATTGAGGAAGCTCAAAGACATGTGATAGCTAAAGGTTTAATGTTTACAAATTAACCTACACATCACCTAAAGCTCAGGAGAAAGACAACCATGGCAAGAGTAAGAAAAGACAGACTTCTAACCCAAAAACACAATGGATGTTGAGCAACCATTGCACAGGCCGAGAAAGTGTGCTAATGATTTTGATACCCTTCTTACCATAGATAGGAGGGAAATCCTAAATCAGATTCAAGACCAAAATATCCTTAAGTGCCTAAGCCAATAAAAGCACCCCTGTTTAAAAGAAACCAGAGTAAATATTGCCAATACCATTGTAGCCAGACCTAATCCCATGAGGAACTGACCTTCTCCCAAGCGTGAAGAACAACCATAACCTACGCCTTCATCACATGACCTACCTCTTATGCAGGATATCCAAACCAGAATGGGTGGTTTATATTTTATAGGAGAATCAAACTATGCTAGGAAGGTCTATGCACATCAGGCCAAGCACGGAGACAACGGCAGGAGACAGAGCTGAAACCTCAAAAGGAGGTACCCATGCCATCACCTTCACCAAAAAAGAAGCTTAGTAGGTTCATCATCCATATGATCACGCTATGGTAGTCACGATGCAAGTTGGAAATAGCAATGTTCATAGAATACTCTTTGATAGATGCAGCTCCATTAATATTCTAAGTAGGTCAGCCTTTAACAAGTTGGGCTGACTGACAATATGCTCAAACCTTCTCAGTCTTTTATATGGCTTTTCAAGAGAGAAGGTCATACTTGATGGGAGAGTGGACTTACCTCTTTCGGTAGAAAATGTAAATTATCAAAAAGCCCTGATTGTCAAGTTTTTAAGTGTGAATGTACCTCTTGTCTAGAGCAACATTCTAAGACGACCACCCTTAATAGGCGTAAGGCCATTGTCTTCACCTATCACTTATTAATGAAGTTTTCAGTTGGTAATGAAGTGGGAAAAGTCCATGGAGATTAGAATGAGGGGAGAAGATGTTATGCCTTAGCCTTTAAAGAAAGGAGTTCTGATGAAGTAGAGATTCATACCCTCTCCAATAGCCTCCCTGTCCAGATCAATCTACTTAGAACTTTTCCCAAAAGGTCCTGCCTATAGATGAAACTTCCATCTCTGCATAAATCACCCACAACAATGCCAAGATGGAATAGAGACCATCTCCCTCTGCTCCAACCATTTCCAAAGAGCATTATTTGAGACTTACCTCTTTGGCTAACTTGGTTCGAGATGATAAGCTTTCCTCTATAGAAGTGAGTCTTCTAAGGTAAATCCTAACATACCATTAAGAAATGGAGAAAATGATACAGTCATTGGTAATAAAAATATAAAAGGGAAAAAAAAGTGTAGACTAAGGATGTAAAGCTAGCCTAAACATCGCCAAATAAAGAAATCAAAGATGCTGCTAAAGAAGTTAAAGGAGAAAAGACTTACACCAACCTACGCATGCTAGAGATTTGGCCTCATATTAAGGACAAAGTGCAGAAGGTCCTCTGCTAAAATCTAAGAAGGCCTCTTACCAAAAACTGTGCATGATGAGACCTGCTTAGGAGAAACATGGAAGTCTACACGATAACATGTTATTTAAAAGCTTAGAGGTAGCTAATCATTGGAAAGATTTGAAAAATATCCTCTACATTCTAAAGAAGTACAAGATGAAGCTTAATTTGACAAACTATTCTTCGAAGTATCCTGAGGAAAGTTCTTAGCATACATGGTCAACAACAGGGGAATAAAAGCCAGCCTCATCCTGGACATGCCTTCACCAAAATCAGTAAAAGATGTCCAAAAGTTAGGAGGAAATTTCGCTGCCCTCACAAGGTTTATCTCCCTAGCCACAGATAGAAGCCAACCTTTCTATAAGATTTTGAAAGTAATAAAAAAATTTAAGTGGACGCCTACTTACAAGGAGGCCTTCATTCAGCTAAAGAAATATCTAATATATCCTTCCTACTTATCAAAACCTAAGATTAGGTTACATTTGTTTCTATACTTAACTGTTTCAACCACTATAGCCAACTCGGTCTTGGCTAAAAAGGAGGACGAGCATAGCTACCAGTCTATTATACGAGCCACTAATGTTACCTGCTAAAATTAGGTACCTTGATATAGAAAAGCTCACACTTGCCCTCATCTTATCTTTCAAAAAGCTCAAGCCTTTGAGGCCCATATGATCGTTGTGCTTACAAGCTACCTAAAGCTTATGGGTCAATCAGATGATCTATGGAAATAGGATACTACGATATAAGATATAAGCTAAGAACTGCCATCCTAAGTAGTTGCTAACTTCATTGTGAAGATTACCTCCTTAGTCATACTTAAAGGAGAGCCTGCATCCCCTTTGAACTAGGAAGAGCAGCTGCCTTTTAACCCTTCACTGTTATTGTACTTACATGTGGATGGGTCCTCTAATGAAACACGGGAGTGGTGTTGGACTCATCCTAACCTCACCTTTGCCCGAGTGCATGAAGGTAAAATATGTTGTATGCTTAGGGTTAAAAGCCTCCAATAACAAGATAGAATATGAGGCACTCCTAGCTAGCTTGAGGCTGGCTACCACCATAGGAGCAAAAAAGTTGCACGTTTAAATTAATTCCCAATTGGTCGTGAAACAAGTATTAAGTGACTACAAAGTTAAAGACGAAAGGATATAGGCCTATTGGCCCAAAGTTCAAAAACCACATTAACTCTAAATTAGTCCAAATCATACCTATTGAGTACTTAGCATCCTCCAGCGTAGGGGAGCCCAGTGAGTAGGTCTTGTCGGTTTAGTTGAAGAAGAAGGACCTACATGGATGGATCCCATCATTGGGTATTTAAGAAGCGAGGATTTACTCGACAATAAAAATGAAACTAGGAAGCTCCAATACATAGCTACCTATTACACTCTTATCGAGGGCATGCTTTATAAGAAGGGCTTCTTCTAATCCTACTTGTAGTGCATAACTTTCATGAAGGCTAATTATGTCTTAAAAGAGATGCATGAAGGGGTTTATAAGAACCACACAGTAGGAAAGTCCCTCGTCCATAAGGTAGTTTGCCAAGGTTACTATTGGCCAAGCCTGTTCAACACTTCGCCAACATCTTCAGTTAGCCCTCCGAGAGCCTAACCTCTATGAGAAGCCGTTTGCCTTTCGTTCAATAAAGAGTGGATGTTGTAGGTCCCATCCTACAAAAGAAGACCTAGATGAAATACGGAATCATAGCTATATATTACTTTACAAATTGGGTAGAGGTTAAGTCCCTCGTAGCCATTCTAAGGCCAAGACTCCATGGTTCATCTTGAAGTCTATCATCTGCCGCTAAGGTGTACCCTAAGTCATTGTCACTGATAATGAAAAGCAATTTCGTAATGAGAAGTATAAGAGGATGTGACGGGAGCCAGGCATTCATACCTACTTCTCTTTGTCCACCCCAAGCAATGGACAAGTGGAAGCTGTAAATAAAACCATCAAGACCAACCTAAAGATGATTTGCTTTACAAAGGAGCTTTGGTTGAAAAGCTGCCTAATGTGCTATGGTCATATAGAACGACCTCTAGCAATTGTATGAATGAGTCTCTTTACTTACTATCCTTAAGAGTAGAAGTCATGCTTTCAATGGAAATTGGTATTCCTAACTTTCACATCCAACACTTATTAGCCAATCAGAATGAGACTGACCTAAAGGCAAAGCTTGACCTCTTAAAGAAACGGAGGGACCAAGCTCAGATGGGGATTATAGCCTACCAGTAGAGGTTAGCCTCTTATTATAACTTTCAAGTTAAACATAAAGTCTTACATTGGGGGATCTAGTGTTTTGAAAAAGTGATCTAAAACACTAAGGAACACGAAGCTGGCTTTTTGGGACCAACCAAGATGATCCGCCTTGGGACTTACCAGTTGGAAGACATGGCTGGAGGAGTGTTACTGCACCAGTGGAATGCAAAGCACCCTTTATTATCAATTAAGACCCCATGAAGCTCCAAAGAGGCAGCATCTCGATGTATTTTAGGACATTTTTTTTTATTAAGGCTAATGTTGTAATGCCCAGCATTATTCAATAAAGAGATCTCTATTTTTTTTTATAAATCCCATATTGTGTGAATAGAATAAGAAGGGTGAGAGTAGGCTTCTAAACTTGTAGTCCTCCCCTTAGCCTTAGATGTCTTAACACATATGAATTAATTATTGGCCAATTCTAAAACTTAATTAGGATCAGACCAAGTGATAAGACCTCAGGTGGGACCCTCACTCTTAGTGAATCTAGGTTGAATTAGTTTCAATCTACTCGAGAGGAAGTGGTGAGGTTGTCTTTAGATAAAGCCAAATGAAGGAACCCTAGATAGCTTATGTCATAGGAAGGGTCCTGTCAGTAATGAAGGTTGACATGAATCAGATTAAATGATTAGCCAGGTGGGACTTTCACTCTTGGTGAATCCAAACTGAATTGGTGCTGATTTTCCCAAGATGAAGTGGTGCAATGTCTTTTTGTCAAAACAAAAAGGGTGCCCTAGGACAATTCATGTCAAAACACGTAGATGAGATTAATCCCAACCTCCCTAAGTGGGAATAGGCTATCCAAATGGAAACCTAAAGGAAAAGTTCAAAATAAAAGGCAATGGGATAAATTGAACCCCGAACCTTTACTCTCGTCATTCCCTAAAAACTAAGAAAATGAGAGTGGGGGCATAGGGATATACCCTAACAAAAGGTCAAAGAATAAAAAAAAAATTTCTAAGTCCAAACTAGTAAGGCTAAAACAACTTGAACCCAGACAGGTATAAAACAGACAGATCAAAGCTAGTAAAGACAATGACTATCAAAGTACCACCATAAAGGCAAGCTCCTTACTACGAATGGATACACTAGCCCCTCGAAGCATGGAATCACCTAAGTTTGACAAGTCCATCCAACAATTGGAAAAAGGTTAGTTAAACCTAAAACTATCTTAAAAGTTATGTTCCAAACATAAAAGTAGAGAAAAATAAAAATATGCATATATAAATGTATAAATACCCATATAGACGGCGATGGCTACAATTTATCTTGTAAATCATAAAAGTAGTTAATAATATTGTCTTAAAGTTAGTAGAAAATAAAATAAAAAAGAGACAAGGAAGGATTATAAAGCAGGTTGAGATACGGCTAATGAAATTATAAAAGACCGGTCCTCTTAATTTCCACTTTCCTTGATGTTACCTCATTTGGATTGATCATCCACTGTGGGAGTTTGCTCCATCTCACTCCCTGCCAGGTTAGGAGCAGAAGCCACTATCAGAGGACCAACCCCTAAACAATGTGGGCCAGTGACTCAGCAGATAAAGCAGCCTACGCTTTAGGGAAAAATGGCTTAAGATGTAAAACATCCAACTTCTTAAGGAAAAAGGTTAGGTCCACCTAGAGGAGGGTCTTATTTGCCAAATGGAACCCAAGTGCAAGCTAGTCATCCATGTTCTTCTTTAGATCTACAATCTTTTTGTGCTGCTAAAAGACCTGCATCTATATGTCCTTGATGTGGTCACTCTAGGAGGCTATTGTAGATTGAAGTTAAACTTGGACTTCCCTCAGTTGCTCCGCAAATAGGCTGTACTTAGCCTTCTACTCTGCAGCTAGCACCCTAGACTTAAGCTTGTCCTGTTAAGTAGCAGTGTAGGTTAACTCCATCTTCTTATGGGCATTGATGGGTCTTCAATACATTGTTTTTATTTGAATTAATGTGTAATTCTTATGTGTTTGAATTCAAAGAATTGAGCTTAATGTTTATGTATTTTGCATACAACGTTACTTGAGGAATTGTGAAGCAAGTTATCACATGTCAGGTTTCAAGTTAGGCCTCTAACATGCTACCAAGGAGTCGCCCAGTAAACAAGCCCAATACATGTTAGGCACCATGTCAAGTTCAATGAAAAGCGCTTGACATGTGTTGTAGAAGTGTACATGTGGACAAAAATTGGACAAGCAAACATGTGTGTGTAAGGCACGATGTCAAATCCTATGACAGGCATCGGACTTATTGCAGCAATAATGACATGGCAGTTTCGTAATTTTTTTATTTTAGGTGTTAGACAAGTAGGGTTTGGATTTCTATAAATAGGTTACATTTCACAGGGTTTAGGGTGATAAAAAAATGTACAGAATAGCAAGAAAATAATATTGTGGTTGCAGAATTTGAAAGATGAACAACTAAATTCTTTCTCTTCAAGTAAAAGTTATTTTTTATTATTAATCCTATATGTAAGACACCTTAACATGCAAACTCTATTCAATTCAATTTGTTATTCATTCTATCTTCTTCTAAATTTGTAAGTCTAAATTTCATCATATATAATTTGACTGCAAACTTTATATATGAATTGAATGCATGTTAATAGGAATTAAGTCATACTTTGATTCAAATAAACTGGAGATTATAGATTAGGTATAAATTGTGCAAATTTTTCAAATTTTACCTAGTTTGACAGTCTTAACGATTGTTAAAACAATTATAAGCTGATAGAGATCATGTTGATTCTTAACCTTTAGAATTAGGAAAAACTTATGAATGTTTATGGGTTGTTTAATATAAAAGAAATATTACAATAAATAATTCGTGCCATTTATAATTTGAATAATGAATTAAATTCTTATTATCTGTGATCAATATAGACTGATAATTTGATTTTACTTTGAACCAAAGCTTGGCTATATAATTGTTTATCGTTTAATTTAATTCTATTTAATTGCTATTAATTAATTGCATTAAAATCCCCCTTATTCCATTAGTATAATTTAACTTCGAATTAAAAGAGAATTTGGAACTAAAATCTTGATAATCCTTATGGATTCGACCTTGACTTGCCTATACTATAAGATTGATCTTATTAAAAACTCATTATTATTGTAAGGCAATTGAGACACATCAAAATTTTAGGGCCGTTGCTGGGGACTGTGTACTAATTTATTTATAACTTTTGTTTTAGTTTTGAGTTGTGTTGTATATGACCAAGTTGTCTCAATAAGGAAAGTTAGAGTACGACCAAGAAATATAAAAGACTGCATGGAGATTCATGAACGAGACAAATCAAAACAAGGTTGGTTTCTTCATCATCAACTCTCCAACCTTCGTCCAATCAAAATTTAGCTATTGCGTGGGTCCCTAATAGCGATTCTGAAATATAAGACCCAACAATACTACCTCACAACATGGTTAATAATAGGACTGTAAAGGAGTTGGCTGCTTTTAATTTAAATTTAAAGCCATTGTGCATTAATTTTCCTAATTTAGAAATAGCATTTGAATTAAAATTGAGACTGATACATTTATTGCCTAATTTTAGTGGTTTTAAAGGTGAAGATCCCTCACAAACATCTAAAGGAGTTCCATGTGGTGTGTTCCAGCATGAGGATGCAAGGAATTTCTAAGGAGCAAATCAAGTTGAAAGCTTTTCCTTTTTCTTTCGGTGATGCAGTGAAAGACTTGTTGTATTACCTACCTTCAGAGTCTATTACTACTTGGAATAAGATGAAAATATTATTTCTGGAGAAGTATTTTTATGCTTCGTGAACTGCTAATATAAGAAAACAGATATGTAGGATTAGGCAATGCGACGGCGAATCATTATACAAATACTGGGAAAGGTTTAAGAAATTGTGTGCTAGTTGGCCACATCACCAAATAAGTGGTCAACTCCTAATCAAATATTTTTATGAAGGATTATCGCCAATGGATGGGAGTATGGTCATGCTTTATTGGAGAAAACTCATGATGCAACTAGATGTCTCATCTTAATAATGGCTGCCAATTTCCAACAATTCGGAATAAGAATAAATGTGTCAATGAGGAAGGTTCATGAGGTAGGTACTTCTAATGTTGAGCGCCAAGTTTCAAATTGAACTTCTTTAGTGTGATAGTTGGCTATAGGTAATGTTCAAGCTGTTAAGGCATGTGAAATTTGTTTTATCTAAGGGCATGCCACTGATATGTGTCCAACATTACAATAAGAGGATTTGATACAGCAAACTAATATAGTCGGTAGTTTTCTAAAACAATACTAGTGCAAGTCTGATCCATACTTAAATACATACATTCCTGGATGGAAAGATTGTCCAAACTTTTGTTATGGGAACAATATAGGTCAGAATCATTACAAGCAACCATATTTTCCTAGACAATAACCAACAGAGGCTCTTAAATCATATATGTCGATTGAATATATTATTAAAGCTCTTGCTACTAATACGCAACTATTTCAACAGGAAACAAGAGCTAGTCTGAAAAATCAAATTAGTCAATTGACGACATTCATGAGCAAGCTCGAAACTCAAAATTCTAGGAAATTACTTTCTCAACCTATAAATGTAGGAGGGAGTTGAAAGCTATTACATTGAGAAGTGGAAGAGAAATTTAAATTCTCATAAAGGACACCTAAGTTGAGATTGAGAACCAACAAATGGAAAAAGAAGCTAACGTCCAACCTTCTTTGTCAACAAAAGTAATTCCTAATTCAATAGAAATTAAGTTTAACAAATTTATTTTTCTGCCCTTTCCTAGAAGTTGAATAGAAGTAAGAAATAGGAGCAAGAAAAAAAATTCTCAAAACCTTTAGGAAGGTAAAAGTGAACATTCTGCTTAAAGATGCTATCAAGCAAGTCCCTCAGTATGTGAAGTTCCTTCAGAAAACTTCAAGGGGATAAGAAGATATGTGTGAGTGAAAACGGTTCAACAATTTTACAAAGGAAGCTTCCTAAAAAATGTGAAGATCCAAGTACATTTACTGTACCTTGTGTTATTAGGAATACTCAAATTGAGCGTGTCATGTTAGATTTAGAAGCTTCTGTAAATGTTATGCCTCAATCTCTATATACCACTTTACAAGTAGGTCCATTAAAATAAATGCGGATCATTATTCAATTAGTATATAGGTCTAATGTCTATCCTTAGGGGGTAGTACAAGATGTTTTGGTGCAGGTAAACGAGATAGGATATTCTAGACATGGAAGATGGCAAGTCTCCGAATGCCGCACCAATTATTTTGGGTAGACCTTTCCTAAAGACTGCTATGATGAAAATTGATGTTTCCGATGGGACCCTCATAATGAAATTTGTTGGGGAGATTATTAAATTCAATATTAATGAGGATATAAGGTATCCTAACAACATTCAATCTTTATTTAGTGTTGACATAATTGATAGAGTGGTGCAGGAAGTGTTTGAATGTGATCAGGATGATGAATTAGAAGTTACATTTCGACAAGTGGAAATTCAAAGTTTGGATACGAGATAAACATTTAAGAACTCGGTTATGTCAAACTAACGACATTAAACAAAAATGTTGTGTGGAAGGCAATCCACAATAATTAATTATTCAATTTTTTAAAAAAAATGAAAGAAAGAAAAAAAAGTCAGACTAATGTAAGGAGCATGATATAGAGCTTGACATTGAACTTAATACCCTTTGGCTTGAAACAAAAAAAAAACACATTAGGCCCATGTTAGCTGCTTGATACAACACCTGACTTGAAGCCTGATGTTCTCAGATTAAGGGCTTCTAATAGGGGTTGAAGAAGGCATTGAGGCACCATACGACATCGTTTCATTTAAAAACAAAAAAGGAAAAAGGAAAAAAGAGGTTAAAAATTTATTTTAACAACCCACAAACATAAACAATACATGCCCTTCTTCTTCTTTTTCTTCTTTTTGTCTTCCAAAATCCAAACCCCTACCAATTGCTGGCTTACATCAAACTACATATTACCATAACCCTATACCCAATCAGTACCCATTCTTCCCCTTATCTTTTCTCTTAAGTCATATCCAACCGCCATCATTAGTTTTAGTCTCCATTAAAATTGTCAGGTCTTCATCATTTGTCCTTTTCCATTCGACCATTGTCTTCCACAACGTTCACACACAGTAAACTCACAAACTTGGGATTCAAGAAGTTTAGGTCGAGTTTATCCCCCCAAACCATCTACGGGGTGCTGTGCTCTTCAATTCCAGGTTCGTTTTTGAAATTTCAATTACATTGTTAAGTTAGGTTGGAGTGATTTGAGATAGTGCAAAGGGTTGTTGGGCATTTTTTCTTTTCTTTTCTTTTTTTCTTTTTTTTATTATTATTTTTTTTATGGTGGATTGAATGGTGTGGATACATATATGGTTTAGAATTCGAAACTATTGTGCAGTTTCTACTTCTCCCTGTTGCGTGGCATTTGAAAGTTGAGATAGTTTTGGGTCTTGCTACTAAATTGGGGATTCTTGATCGTGTGGTGAATATTGGTTGTAGTCCGGCATTTTGATTATTAGTATGGAATTGTGCACTGTGGAATTGGTTTCTATGTGGATTTTGGCTTGTTGGTCGTACATTTTAGTTTTGCATTTTAATTTTTGAACTTTTGTAGTGGATTGAAAAATTGGGTATTGTCGAACTTGTGTATTGTGGAATCGCCTTTTATTGTACAATGGTGATTGAGGTGGGTATTGTCAAACTTGTGGATTATGGAATCACCTTTTATTGTACAATGGTGATTGAGGCTTGAATTTTGAACTACAAAGTCTAAATTGAAGTGCGAAATTGTAAATTTTGAGGACTCAATGTGTGGACTCTGTTCTTGTTATGTTATTGTTGAATTTTGGTTATCCTAGTTGATTGTGAATTGGGTTGTGGCATTGTGTGCTAATGAAATTCTATTGGTGAGGATTTGTGCTTGTGTGGCGGTGTTTAGTAGTTGACAGTGTTTGAAGAACATAGTGAGTCATTCAAGAAGAACAACAGGACAAGTTGAGGAGCAGCTTCAGCATATTCGTGAAGCTTTGATTCGGTTTTAGCCTCCGCCTTCTTGATTTTCAACTCTATTTGGGGAGTTTCTTGTCTTTCACTTTGTTTACTTTATTTTTCTTTGTTTAATTGTACTTTCAATACCTTGAGGACAATGTGATTCAAGTGTTGGGGAGATGTTAGTTGTTAGCGGTAAGTTTAGTTTTTTTTTTTTAGTTAGTTAGTTGTGTTTAAGTTCTGTTATGCATTTTTCTGAATTTTTTTATTTTCATTTTGTTCTACATTACATTAGGTTTTTCTTCAACAATCTCGACATATTTTGTTACTTGTTCTCTTCTCTTTTTGAATACCTTGATCAAACAAGTGTTTGCTTTATTTGTAGAGATTAACAACTGAAATCTAATAGATAACTTGCTTAGTTGAGGTTGCTTAACTAACTAAAATTGTAATGTACTTAATTGCATTCAATCAAAAGAATTAATTCGGTAAACTTAAGCCTAAGTGAGCTTTTGAGCCTAATAGAATTCTAATTCTTTTTTTGAGTAATATTCATGTTAAATTTTGTACTCCAAAACTTATTTTGATGTGCTGATTGAGATTACATTAATACATTATTACTGCAAGATGATAATGTAACACTCTCTTACCCAAGCCTAGGTTCCCGAATAAGATATAATTATTATTAAATTTTTTTTTCTTTTTTTCTTTTAAATATAAACCCTAATTATATTTTAAAATTATTCCCAACAAAATGTAAATAGTATTAAAATCTTTCTTTACTCTTTAAGACCATTTTACCAAACCAAACAACTAATAATAAATAAATAAAGTTTTTTAAAAATACTCACACCCACAATGTAAAATAAAAGTATAGTTAATACACGGAATATCTTTGTCTAAAATACTTTAAAAGGAAAATGCGGAAGAGCCATGCACTATGTCTTGCCTTCCTAGGTTTACACTGCCATTAAGCCCTACTACAGAACTTTGGCTTTACTTGTCACATAAGACAAATAACTGTGAGTGAAAAACACTCAGTAGACAACTCAAACGCATATGTCAATGTCATGCCATGTAGTATACGACCATACATCTCAAATTATTATTTTTTCCTTTTTATTTTTAACTTAATAGCTTACTTTCTTTCCGTGTTTCGTGCGGCTACACAAAATACCACACCTTTGATGATATGTGGATAAATCACCATTCCGGGCGCCCCATCTTCACGTGTGGTCAGTGACTCATAGAGCTATTAAATAGGGTTTAAAATCATACATCTTCATTTGTACAACCATTTTGAAAACACAAATTCTCAGGAAAAAATTCATCATTTCACATAAAACAATAAACCTCATAAATTGCTCTATTTACATGAATGTTCATGCCACAATACACAATTACAACAAAACAATGTAATAAAATGCAAAATTACCAAATCATCCTATCCGACAACCGTAACCGTAACTATCGAAATGCCCTTACTCAAACCAAGAATTTTAATTTGTCAAACACATTGATGTAACTATTGAAATGTCACTAGTCATCTCAATAATTATCAAGATAATCCTCAAGTATATAAAAAATTATCAAAATACCCCTCAATAGGTAAATGGTTAATTATCATCCTACCCTCGGTTAATTAATAGTCAATAACAACTCTTCAACCAGATACATACATACAACCACTCCAGTACATATATACATATCCATCCACATACATATTTATAAACATAATTATAAACACATACATATAAATACATAAATAAAAATACACATATATAAATATACACTCAAATAAACATATATATACACAAATACATATATACACATTCATATATGTATACACATACATGCACACAAATACAACTTATATATACACATAATTACATACACATAATTATATATACATACACTAATAAATAAGTATACCTGTATGTATATAATAAATTAATATTCATTTTTATACATAAATAATTATTTATGTACATACACTTATACAAAATATACTTATGCATATTTAACAAATACATACATAGTATACATACATTTTGTAAAATATAATTATAAATATAACTATACAAACAAGTGTATAAATAACTATATTAATAAAAATATAAATAATTGTAATTGAATATTTATATGTAAATTAATAAATTAATTAATAAATAAATAAGTAATTTAATATATATATATATATATACAATAAAATAACTTGGAAATTGAAAAAGACCACAATACCCCTTCGAATTTTAATATTTCAACTTTAACCCTCATATAAAAAATGACAAAAATACCCTCAATAATTTTAAAAATTCCATATATATTTCTATTGTGTCAAATGACCAAAATACCGCTGACTTTTTTAAAAATTTCATTTATGTCCCTCACATATAAAGGACCAAATTGCCCTTAAATATTTTCAAAAATCTTATTTGTGTCCCTTACATATAAAATACTAAAATACCATTTAAATTTTTAAAAATTTCCAAAATACCCTCAGGATGTGAAAAGACCAAAATACCCCTCGCATGTAAAAATTGGACATACTCTTCCTACATATTGTCGTCCCCTTTACAAGTCCAAATCCAATCATTTTTTCACTAAAACATCAAATTAACAATAGATTAAACCATATCCAACTATTAATTAATTAAATAAAACACATAATTTACATGAAAAATCAAAGTAAAATAGTTGCATACCTTTCTTCCAAGCAAGAAAACACTACTTCGAAGCCTTGAAAATCTATACAAGCTAAGCCAATAAACTCCCCTTGATAGCTGACCAATAACCCCTAGAAAATCACTTCAAAATTCTTTGTATTTTTCAATTTCTTTCACTTTCACTCTCTAGATTTTTACGTTTCTCTATCTAGAATGTAATGAAAACAAGAACAATTGAAGATGGAAGCAAGAGAGTCGGCTAACAAGGTAGAAAAATTCCAATTTGAAAACTTAAATTAATAATATAATAAAGTAAAAAATAAAAAGATATTTACTAAAATATCAAAATAATAAATAGTAAAAGTCAAACCTAGTCAAACTTTGGCCAGGGATAAAATAAGTAGAAAAAATCTCTTGACTCCTCATGGCATACTCTCGGCCCTCATAAAATACCTAGGGAATTCAGAAGCTGCTTGTTTCAACGAAAAAAGCAAAACGGAGATAAAAGCAGAAATCAACAAATTTGGAAATAATAACTTAGTTATTACAAAAAAAGACATTTATTTTTCTTTAGCCACATAGCCTAAATAGCCAAATTGTATATTAATCCCTAGTTAGCCCCTTTAAGCCTTTTTGGTCGTCGATTTTCTTCATGTTAATAGTTCGTACGAAATTAGTTTTGGGGTATGGGGATTTTTGGTCAGATTGGTTGATAAAGTGTAAAGTTTATAAAGAGATTGAGGTTTGGGACATGTGAAATGTGTTGAACCTCTGGTGAAAAAAAAATTCAAAGAAAACAATTCATACTTCTATATTATATAGGTTTTGTGTAATAAGCATTTTGCTATGTTGGAAATTGAACAAAGAAACAAGCACAATATATCTATATATATATATAGTATGAAGAAAAATTAAAAATGCAGAATTAGTAAAGTTTGCTAAAGGTTCTTGTGCTTTACCTTTGCTAATGGCAAGTAAGGAGGTGGAGGTATATTTAATAGTTGAAGGATTCTTCACTTTGATTTTATAATTAATATCATGTTTGTTCTTTGGGGGTTAGCCTTTCATTACTTTATTTTTCCTACCTATGACCTTAGCCCCAGTACAACCCTGATAAAGACCTTTGGATTTTTATTTGAATGTATACTGAGTAATGGAGATTAGACTGATTTTCAAGCATATGATAGTGCAATTTCTTTCATTGAATTTGAGTGTATGCAAACCCTATTTAAACACTTGAGTGATTAGTGAGGATTCAATAATAGTTTACCGAGCTAGTAATTTTGCTTAAGTAATGTTTTTACTGTTATAAAGAAAGGACTCTAAATGACTTTGATTTTGTTTTGTTACTTTGTTGGGTAGAGTGTTTAGATCTCTGTGAACATAGTACTTAAATAGTTTTGGTATTTGGAGAAGGATAAGGAAGACAATAATTGATTAACCCAGGATGTACAAAATTTAAGTATGGGGGTATTTGATAGGTCCTTAATACATTATTTTATTTGAATTAATGTGTAATTCTTGTGTGTTTGAATTTATAAAATTGAGTCTAATGTTGATGTATTTTGCATGCAAGGTTACTTGAGGAATTGTGAAGCAATTGTCATAAAATCCAAGTTATCACATGTCAGGTTTCAAGTCTAGCCTCTCACATTGGGCCTGACATGCTACTAAAGAGAGGCTCAGCTCCATAAGCCCAACATATATCATGCTCCATATCAAGTCTAAAAACAAGTGGTTGATATGCGTCGTAGAAGTGTACATTAGGATGAAAATTAGATGAGCAAATCCATGTGTGTCAGACGCGATGTCAGGTGCTATGATAAGCGTCTAACTAGGTACGATAATGATGACATGAAAGTTTTGTAATTTTTGTATTTTACGAACTTTTTTTGATTATCAATCCTATATATGTGAGACTTGAACACGCAAATTCTATTCAATTCAATTTGTTATTCATTCTATCTTCTTTTGAATATCTAAGTCTAAATTTCATCATATATAATTTGATTGCAAACTTTATATATGAATTGAATGCATATTAATTGTTATTGAACCGTACTCTGATTCTAATAAATTAAAGATTATAGGTTTGGTATAAATTATGCAATGTCTACAAAGTTTACCTAGTTTGTGTAATAACTACCTCCAAAATTTACGTGATGGTGCATTTATTTGTGAATTTTCACTTGTGCGCTTGAGCACGAGTGCGCACGTGCGAATTTATGGAGCACTACGTAGACACAAAGTCAGAGTATCTCAAGTGCAATGACAAGGGCCTGACATAGTTCAAAGTTCACTAATTTTTCCCTTCAAACCTGAGAGTGTCAGGCACAGTGATAGATGCCTGATATTGTACAAAACTTGGCAATTCCGCAACCTATGCATGTTAGGTGGAGAGTCAGGCGCAGTGACAGGCACTTGACATGTTGTCGAAATGAACAGTGATTTTTCAAGCTTTAGTGTGTGTGTACAAATTATTTGGTGCCAGCACATATGTGTATGTGTGTGTACTTAAGGTTGACACCCATTTATGTGTATATTTGATATTTAAATTATTAATTTTTAATTGGCATTATTTGACAATTATGTAATTGATACTTTCCTTATATTAAATAAAAAAAGTAAGAGTTATGAAATAATGTAAGTTTTGATTAAGGTTTTGTTTTTAAATTAAGAGGCATCTAAGAGAGAAAATTTTAGGCAATTCTCTTCTTCTGTTAATGCTGAAATTTCCTAGAAAAAATTAAGAGAAATTTTGTGTGATCAAGTAAGGATTTTTCAAGATTTTCAAAGATTCAATGCAAGTTTCATGTTTATTTGTTGTTTATTTTAATTGTTTGAATCTCTCTTCTTCTCCAACAATTTCCATGGATTGATTTAATGATTTATGCATGACAATACGGATTGCTATGTACCGAAAAAATTTGATCTAGTAATGGGTTTTATCGTTTAACCAAAAAACACATGGATTTACATGAAAAGTATTGATTTTTACAAAAATACACACTGAATCCTAATCCCCTTTATGGCCGATCCTTATAGGTTACTCTATGGAAAACTATGTCATTTACCTGTGGAACTTGAACATAAAGCTTACTGGCCATTAAAGTCTTCAATTCAAACCTTGATGATGCATGCAAATTGCGAAAGTTACAAATAAGTGAACTTGAAGAATTGAGAAATGATGCATATGAGAATTCGAAAATTCAAAAAGTTAGAATCAAAGTTTTTCATGACAAATACATTTTGGGAAAAACATTTGGTGTTGGTCAAAAGGTTTTACTTTATAATTCTCGACTTTATATATTCCCTAAAAAATTAAGATCAAAGTGGAATGACCCATTCATTGTTAAACATGTGTATCCATATGGAGCTATTGATATTGAGAATCCTAAAAATGGTACCGTGTTTAAGGTAAATGGACAAAGACTCAAATCATTTTTAGAAAATCAAGTTTTTGACAAAGAAATTGTTTCTCTTTCTGACCCTTGTTATGAAATATAATAATGGTCAATTGATGTAAATATTTGTGTTTTTTTTTAATTTTTTTTATTGCAGGATATTTATGGTTTGATCATTTTCTTCCCCGGTTAAGTGGCAGATAACAGTACTCCGTGATTTTCAAATCGGTTTATTTTTAGTTTCCCATAATAACTGATCCGTTTTCTCCCTACATTGGATGTCACTCTTACAAATTTGAGAAAATACTTTCCTTTCTTTCCTCACAATGTTATAACAAAAATTTACAAAGCCAGGTGTGCAAGATTAAGAATGTTAATGGACAAGGGGATGCCTGGCGATATACGCTGGATAATTAAGGCCAAGGTCTGATTGGCTAGTGAATCTTCAAATTTGTTTACCCCATACATGCCTGGGATGGGTAAGAGTTCATATTCTAAAAGGAGAAGAGTAAAAAGAATGTAAGTTTGTCACAAATCTGCACGATGGACTTGCAACAAGCGATGTCGTTCTTTAGGAATGGTTTTAATCGAGAAGATAAAATAAACTTTATTAAAGATGGACTGAGTAAGGAGTCACTGGATGATATCTTATTGACTCTTGAGACGCATTCTTGTGGAGTTGTACATCAAAAACTTCTTAATTTGTGGCATCTTTTTAAGGATGAACAACAACGTTGCAGTCTTGGGAATCTGACTCTAAAAGACCCTGTTTGTCAATTTATAAGAAAACTGAATGGGAAGCATATCCTCGACTCATAGAAGGCGTTTAAGTCGTTATTGGACATAAAACCAGAGGAAGATGTGAGCCACAATCACAACTACATGCATGTTATTATTTTGGTTTAAAAAAAAAACTTTTTATGTTTTAATTGTCAACCTTGTCTGCGCACAGCTGGCCTACCCATGTAGGTATCATCATCATTGCATTTTCTATTTATTGCATGGTCTCTTTACTTATTTAGACACCTCATTTTCTTCATCACAATCCAACTCTTAGTCATTGAAAGGTCGAGATGGAGGGAGCTTCTGTTTGTTGATTCATAAATATTTGTGTATTTTATGGATCAAATCCTGGGAAAGATAGAGAGTTTCTAAAAGTTGCACACACCCTCGGTCGAGTGCTAGCTGAGAAAAAGATTCATTTAGTATTTGGGGGAGGTAGTCTTGGCTTAATGGAGGCTATATCCTTAGCTGCACATGTAGGCAGAAGTAATGTTTTAGGTATTATTCCTAGAGCTTTAACTACACTAAATATCACTAGGATGACAGTTGGGAGGGAAATACAAGTCTCAACTATACATGAACAAATATTTAAAATGCTTGAGAAATCTGATGCATTCATTGCTTTACCTGGTGGCTATGGTACTTTGGAAGAAATTTTTCAAATAGTCTCTTGGTTCCAATTGAACATCCATCATAAACCCATAGGTTTGTTGAATGTCAATAATTTCTTTGATGGTTTGTTAACTTTTCTTGATCATGCTGTAGAACAGAATTTTATATCTCATTCGGTACGACAAATTCTTGTTTCTGCCTCGACTGCTAATGAATTAATTGATAAACTACAACATTTCTCGTACATGAAGCTAATCTAGTAATGACTCAGCTAGATTGGTCGGAACGTGGTAGTAAAAAGTGAAAGTTTGATCTGACACTTAGTTTATAACTTTCTTATCTTTTGATTTTACTTACAACATTTTATTTTTGTTTAAGTTCATGTTAGGTTTCTCTTTTCAATAAATACTGCATCAGGTAACATCTTCTTACTCTCTTTTTTTTTCCTATCTATATTTACACACTGAGGACAATGTTGAAATCTAGTTGGGGGTAATAGTTTCTTAAACATTAAAAAAAAAATTAGATAGCTAACTAACTAACTTGCTGTAATTAAAACCAATTAAGTATGGCCGAGTAAGGAGTAATTTTACTCTTGAAGCGCATCTAAGGAGGGAGGTTACTATTTTGTCTTGATTTGTAGAAGTAACAAAGTTTTATCATTTGATTCTCTTTGAAAGATTTAAGTATATAAACTCTCATATCTTTATTTATCTAGCTATTTTTAATAAATATAAATAAACTTTCTTTCACACACACACTTATACACATTATTGTGGGGTTGCAATAAAAAATAAAATAAAATAAAATGTTGCAATAATTTTGTTCCTTTACTTTGCTAAAAGAGAACAACCAAGGAAATGAGTAGTTTAATTATTAAAAAAAATTAATTACAAAAAAGAAAAAAAAAGAAAGAAATAATTGTGGATAAAGTTTGATTTCGTAACCTCCTTAGCCTGAGCAATTAAACCCGCAAGGGTGTCTCAACACCTAATACCCTATAACCAACTGGTTTGGGAGTTATTGGTCTAAAACTCAATATAAAGATTAAGGAGAAAGTTTAAGGGTATCAAACATTGCACTTGTCTACAAAAATAAATAAATAAGTATTTGCAACTCGAGTATTAAGCTCGTAGGAGTCTCTTAACACCTAATGCTCTAAGACCAACTGGTCTGGAAGTCATTAGCCCAAAACTCGTTATATGGGTTAAAGATCTATTTTATTTATTAAAAAAAAGTTGAAAAATAAATAAACAACTCCTGCCCAAGAAAGTAATCTTAACAAAGTATTAAAACTGATTTTTGCTCTTATCATAAATAGCTCCATATGTATGTGAAAATGAGCACCAAAAGAAAGTTTAATAATATCTTAAAAATAACTAGATAAGTGAGAGTTTGTTTAATTGAATTGATCAAAAGAAGAAAATGGTGATTAATTTTGTGAATTCTACTAATCAGTGACGCTTATATTATTAGGGACTAGTAATAAGCTAGTTGAGGGTTATGATGAACACTCAAAAGTGTATATTTATTAAAGTTTAAATCATCATTGTACACTTAAAAATATTATTAATTTCTCTTGTTTAAGCAATTTCTTTAAGTTTAAGTTTAAAAGTAAAAATAAATTGAAATGTGTATTTTTTATGCAGGTTTAATAAAATGGGTGTATCTCTCAATCTAGAAGACAAATTAAGGTGATTTTTAATGCAATGGAAAGATGACTTAATGCACCACAATATTATAGTTATTAACAAAGCCCAGTTCAGAAGTTTAATAGATCATATTTGGGCCACAATGCAACTGTTCAGCACCCAAAGACCAGCCCAACGTGTTTTTGTATTTGAGCCGTATCTCACTCAATACTGACCCAAATATAGTATTTCTTGATTAATCTAGAAAGCTAAGGGTTGCGCCTACAATACTGATTTTTGAAGAAAATTCTAAATCCACCAAATTCAATGTAATATGGCCGGTGCAAATGGGGAGACAAGTGTGATATGAATTTCAACTCAACCTAATTTAATCTCCACTTCATATAAGTCCTTTGGCATTAATCACCCTTAATGTTCTACAAATACCTACATTGGCTACTCATTTGAGGCATCTTGGTGTAGAGATCGAAACCATACTCTTGTATCTTTTGTTTCTCTCTTATTGTAATTCTCTTTTGTTCTAAATGAAAATTATGTTCACCTCCTTCTTCTTTCTTTGTTCTTTCTTTAGTATGAGTAACTAAACTTTATTTTGTTGAAGTAAAAGGGTGAAATTTTTAATAATGAAATAAGATTAGATTAATCTTCTTCTTGAGCTTTAATGTTTATGTTATAAAATTGTTATTATATATTTTGTATTTGTTTTCAATTAATTTAGAAAACCTCCTTGTAAAGTGGGGATCTTGATTCATTGTTGACAAGATATTGGTACAATGAATGCTTGGACTCATTTACATATGTTGATGTTATTTGATAATTAAAAGTAAATATAATACAAAACATATATAACTATAAATGAACTTTACATGTTATATTTTCCGATTGGAATTTCTATTATGTATGCATTTCAATTGAGTTATAAAAAAAATTAATCTTGTACTTAATTTATATGCCAAGAGTAGATCCCCTAACTCTAGCAAATCCTTTTATTGTCTTAATTTGTGTAACAATACATTATTCATCAATCCTTTGTGGATCGACCTCGGACTCCTAAAAAATTATTATTTGAGACAACTTATACTTGAGATTGCAATCTTTTAGTTGTAACACTTAACTACAATACTTATGATGTGAACTTTTATGTTGTGGTTCGGGCTTTAAAGTTATTTAGTTCTTATTTGGCATATGACAAGTTCACTCTATATTTTAATCATGAAGCTTTGAAGCACCATCATAGTTAGGATAAACTTTTGAAGAGACATACACGTTGGGCAGCTTACACTTAGCAATTTTCCTTTTTCATTCAACATAAGTTTGGAGCTATTAATAGGGTGGCAAATGATCTTAGCAGAAAGACATCTGTATTGGTTATTTTGTGAACCAAGGTAATCGAATTTGATCTTTTTAGAGACTATTTATCTATTGATCCATATTTTAACCTCATTGTGAGTGATTTAGAAGCAAGATGTCAAGATGATTATACTACACATGGTGGATTCCTATTCTAAGGAAACCAATTGTGTGTGTGCCTAAGGGAAGTTTACGCTTGAGGATTAAGGTCATGTGGGATGTGATAAGATGCTGATGCTTATGGCTAACCACTTCTTTTGTCGTAGTATGCAGAAGGAAGTTCCGAAGTTTGTTGAGGGTTGTAAAATTTGCCAAGTGTCCAAGGGGCGTGCTACTAATGCAGGTATTTATATGCCTTTGCCTATCTCAGAGGGGCCTTGGACTAATGTTAGCATGGATTTTGTATTAGGCTTTCCAAGGACACAACGCGGGTATGATTCTATTTTTGTGATGGTGGATCAATTCTCCAAGATGGCTCATAGGCTTCAAATGCAGTTAATATGGCATAACTTTATTTTGGAGAAATCTACCGTTTACATGGACTACCTTTGTCCCTTGTGTCTGATAGAGATACTCATTTCCTCAGCCACTTAGGGATATACTAGTGGCATTTGTCTAATACTGACTTAGATTTTAGCAGTGTCTATCATCCTTAAATAGATGGTTAGACGGAGCTGTTCAACCGTTCCTTGGGGGGATTTGTTGCGAAGTTTGGTGGCTGATCATTTGAAGTCTTGGAATCAAAAGTTATTTCAAGAAGAATTTGCTTACAACCAATCTACCAATGGGAGTATTGGATTTAGCCTTTTCATGTCAATTATGGGTATAATCCTTATACCCCACTTGATTTTGCTCCTATTTCTAGCTTAAAGCGTGTTTTTACTAAGGCAGAAGATTTAGTAGCTTAGATTCAGGAGACCCATAAAGCAACTATTAAGCACTTGCATGCATCTACTGACAAATATAAGGTGGCTACAGACAAAAAGAGGCGCGCTGAGGAGCTCGAGGTTGGTGACTTTATCTGGGCTATTCTGACAAAAGATCGATTTCCAATAAGTGAGTATAATAAACTTGCTGCCGGGAAGATTGGTCCAATGGAAATAATTGAGAAGATAAACACTAATGCTTATAGACTGAAGCTAGTCATACAAGACCAGTGATATGTTTAATATAAAACATTTGGTTTTATATCATGGCGATTCTTCTATTAATGATGCGAATTCGAGGGCGAATTCTCTCCAACCCGGGGAGGATGATGTAGACCTGGTGGCATTTAATTTCATGGAAAAATATGAGGGGGTAAGGCTTTAAAGGAAACGTAATATTTTCATAGGCTTTAGAGTAATTTTAGTTATTTAGGTTTTATTTTAAGTATTTTATTTGCTTAGGTCTTATTTCAAGTATTTTATTTGTTTACGTTTTAATATAAGTTTATAACTCTGTAACGGTCAAGATACTTTTGATTTTCATCAGTTTATCTTAAAGAAGTACTATGTGAGTTTTTTGCTTATATTTTTAGATTTATAATTTTTTAAAAAGTTATAGAAGAGTTGTAAGATCATTGTGTTTGCAGATTTAGCTTCTACTTATATCACAATGCATCAGGGGTCAAGTGAATAAAAAAAAAAAAATTTGATAATAAATGCTACATCATCAGTTGGTTAGAATTTATACACAACATAATGCAAAAGAGCAATTCTAATGGCCACTTCACCTTATGTTGTTAAATTAAATGCCGAAATGACAAGTTGACATGAGAATTACTATTTAACACGGCTCTAAATTTTACAACTTCACACTCCCGCGTAGCCATCAAATACTGGTGGAAGGGGTACAGGATGGGCCCTTAATGCTGGGGACCAGGCCATTTAGACTGTGAAATTACACGTGGTACTGTAAAGCATTATTGAGTTGACGGACGTCTTTAAGTCCCAATAAAGATGAACTTGACCTACTCGCTTGCTGGTCTTGGAAGATAATTACAGTAACGATAATCTTCTTTAATCACAACGTAAATGCCTTTTGAAATAGAAAATAAGAGGTTCTTCTCTGTTAGCTTTGGTTTCTGTTTTGTTCTTTACTCGCTTTGCACGCTCACATTTCCACGTCGCAAAAAAGTTTGAGTTTACAATTCACATTTTTCCTTTGTGACGTCACATTATTTCCATGAATCTAGCTAGATATACAGAAAACATGTGTTTTTTAATTTGTATTTCTTAACCAACTTAATTCGGTCCGACCTACCATAACCAGATGTCATATAAGTACATTTAGTTATAAAGTTAACGATGTAATAAACATAATCAATCTCAAACAAAAATATCTCACATTTATAATACATATATAAATATATACATTCATCTTTCTTATTCTCATACATATAAAAATGAAAATAAAAATAAAAATGGCATTTCTTCTCAAGATTTTGTTCTTGTAATCATAAAGTGCTTGCAATTGCAATGCGATAGATGTCCAAAAAGGAAATAGAGAAACAACTAATAATAACAATCAAATGGGATAATAAAACGCCGTAGACATGTTCTTCTTTTCTTTTCTTTTTTTCCTTACTGATTTCTGTAGATATGTTAACTTAGACATGTTAACTTGACCCATTAATAAAAGGCCTAACACAACCAGATAACACAACAATTGCGAGCATGAACATTCACGGACGCTGAGCTTGAAAAGAAAATGATTCTAATGACAAAATGTGACTAACCAAGCTGTCCAATGACTTGTAAGAAGAACCATCCTGTTTCAAGCAAAGATTTGCTTTCTCCTTCAACTTTGTGACTCTGTCTCTGATCTCCTCCCCTTCTTTCTCCACCATTAATTTCCTAATAATTTTCTCTATCTCTCCTCTTTCCATCCCATTCTCTAACTGCAAACCCACCTTCCAAACATGGCTCAAATACCTTGCATTCACCAATTGATCTGTGAAACAAGGCATGCAAATCATAGGCACACCTTCACAGATACTCTCCATTGTTGAATCCCATCCATTATGTGTCCAAAATGCTCCAACACAAGGATGTGCAAGAACCTCTTTCACAATGTTCCCCCTTCCATTCAAATTCTCTAGGAACCTATTTGGTAATGCTTCCAGCCACTCTGACCCATGGACTGACCTCGGTCGAACCACCCACAAGAAGGGTTGGTTGCTATTGGCTAACCCCCAAGCCACCTCCAAAAATTCTGCTTCACTTAATGTTGCAATGCTACTGTTAAGACACACGGGGCAATAAAATAAAATGATGAAAGTCAGTTTAGAATTAGTTAACAGCTAGTTTCATTTTTCTGTTTGTTAACTGATTAGTTTATGTATTTTGGTTACAGCTTGCATAAAAAACTGAACTCTCTGTAATTACAATTAATGTGAAATAATACAGAAAGAGTTTTCTTCTTCTCTCTCTCTACGTTTACTCTCTCTGCTCTTCATTTTTGCCCTAAGCGTTTGGTTTCAACTTGGTATTAGAGCCATTGCTATGGCGATCTCGTCCTCTGAAATTTCTTCAACTTCATCGTCTACATGAAGACTCTCTACAAGACCTCTGGTTCAATTCAATCATACAATTCCGATTTGCTTGGAGACTCACAATTTTCTGGTGTTGAAGTCTCAATTTCTATCGGTGATTCGTGGAAATCGACTATTGGGTTCATCGATGGAAGCTTACCATGTCCTGCAATCGTCGACGATGATCCAGAGAGCGTTGTAGATATGGAATAATAGTTAAGCCAGGATGAATTCAGCAAGCAGCTCATGTACTCTTCGATCTCTGAAGAAGTGATGAACCAGCTTGTAGGCTATAATACTTGTCACGAATCTTGGAAAGTTCTGGAAGCTCTATATGCCTCCCCATATGAATCCAGATTGCTTCAGCTTGAGATTCAACTACATAGTGCAAAAAAGGTAGATTCTATAATGGCAGAGTTCTTTTCTCGAGTCAAACAGATAGTAGATCAACTTGGAACTAATGAAAACGTGATTTACGAGAAGGTTCAGATTCATGTTCTACTCGCTGGTGTAGGTAACGAATACGACTCTGTGGTTTCAAGCATAACTGCTATGCCAGCTTCCTTTACTCTTCATGATGTACAAGCATTGCTACTTAAACAAGAACATAGGCTACAAACTTCTCTGTCTCAAACCACAACCGAGCTTCAGCTATCTGCAAATTTTGCAAATTCGAAGAGCTCCACGTCAACAACAAATGAGTTTACTTGTGGTAACTGTGGTGGAAATTTCTCTACAGGACGAGGACGAGGTTGAGGATCACATAAATTCTTCTATCAACTGTGTAGGACTCCTGGTCATATAGCTCCATTCTGTTTCAAAAGATTTGATAGACACTTTCAACCTCAGAAACAACAATAAAATTTTGGACAATTTCAGAATGTCGCTCAATTTTCCAATCGTAACAATGCGCTTGTGGCTGCTTCTCCAAATTTATCTGGTGGAAATTACAATTTAGTTCCTATAGGTTATGTGGCAATTTCAGAGAATTTTGTTGATCCAAACTAGTACATAGACAGTGGACCTTCTACATAACATGAAGTCTCTCTCTCAACTTTCTGAATATGGAGGTCATGATTCCTTAGTTGTTGGTGATGGATCAAGCCTCGAGATTACTCATACTGGAAATATTGTCTTTCCTACATCTAATAGACCGATCGTTCTGTGTGATGTTTTATGTGTACTAGCTATCAAAAAGAATTTACTTAGTGTAGGAAAACTGATTGCTGATAATGGTGTACTCATTGAATTCATGAATTGTCATTGTGTGATTAAGGACAAGGTCACAAGGATGGTGCTTCTTCGAGGTGAGCTACAGGAGGATCTTTACAAAACTTCTTCCTTCTCATGCTCACTCCAACTCAGTGTCTCTTCCTATTTCTTCCTCAGCCAGCTTCAAGATGAGATTACCTGCAGTCAAGAAACCTATTTCTTCTTTGTTTTCTTTTCCGAAAAATAAATGTTGTGTCAATTCTAGTATTCCTATTGCATTTGTGAATAATGTACACACCCAGTAATTAGTACCTTTAGATGGCACCAGAGACTTGGACATCCTTCTCAACGTGTCCTAAGTTAAGTGATTTCAAGTTGTAATCTTCTTGTTTCAATAAAATCAAAGCATCCTTTTTGCACTGCATGTCAATTTGGCAAATCTCATGCTTTACCATTTGTGTTGTCTGAATCTCAATATACAAAACCCTCGGAATTAATTCACTTTGACTTGTAGGGACATTCTCCTTGTTCCTCTAGCTCTGGTCATCGGAGTTTTGTCATCTTTATGGATGATTTTTCAAGATTTTGTTGGTTATATCCATTAAAAATGAAATCTGAAGTGTCCTGTATTTTTCCTATGTTTAAAGCCTTTGTTGAAAACCAGTTTTCTACCTCTATTAAGTCTATTCAAATTGATGGAGACACTGAATATAAACCCTTTTATCCACTATTTGAAAAGTCCGGTATTGCACTTCGTATTACATGTCCCTACACTTCCCAATAAAATGGAAGGGCAGAATGTAGACACAGGCATTTGATGGAATTAGGACTTGCTACGCTTTCTCAAGCCTCAATGCCTACCAAGTTTTGGTTAGATGCATTTCAGACTGTAAATTTCTTGATTAATTGGCTTCCCTCTACGAGTTTACATGGAAAAACTCCTTTTGAAATACTTTATCACAAACCTTTCGATTACACACTTCTAAAAGTGTTTGGCTGTGAATGCTTTCCTTATCTTAGACCATTTAATCGTCATAAACTTGAGTTTCGTTCTTCCAAGTGCACTTTTATTGGTTACAGCCCTATACACAAAGGATTTAAATGTCTCCACTCTTCAGGCCGAATATATGTATCCAGACATGTGATGTTTAACGAAACTATTTTTCCTTTTGCTTCTATGTCACTTGAGTCTTCTTGTTCAGCTGTTAGTCCATCTTCTTGTGTTATTCCCAATTTTTAATTTGCCCTGTACCAGGTAAAGACACTCAAGCTTCCTCGATTGAAGTAACTAACTTGGATCCCTCTTCTTCTCACATTTCAACTGCACCTTCACCTATACCAGGTACACTTTCTCCTACTGTTAATTCCCCATCTACTGCTAAATTATCACCAACCATTACATCTTAACCTATTTCCTTACCAATCCTTTCAGCCCCTTCCCATCCTACCTCACCTATACTTCCTTCTCATCCTATGGTTACCCGTTCCAAAAAAGGAGTTGTTAAACTAAATCCCAAATATTTTGTTGGTTCCATAGAACAATCCTCAGAACCAAAATCTGTATCTGAGGCTTTGCATTTTCCAGCTTGGAAACAAGTAATGCAACTTGAGTATGATGCATTGTTGTCAAATAACACTTGGAAACTAGTGCCTTAAGATTCTTCCTATAATGTTGTTGGAGCTAAGTGGGTCTTCAAACTCAAGTACAATGCCGATGGAAGTGTTCAAAGACACAAAGCTAGACTTGTAGCCAAGGGTTTCCACCAAAATACTAGAATTGATTTTACTGAAACTTTTAGCTCTGTTGTCAAGCCTCAAACTATTCGTATTGTATTATCTTTAGTTGTATCACATGGTTGGTCTATTCAACAGCTGGATGTGAATAATACATTTCTCAATGGTGAATTATCTGAGATTGTTTTTATGACACAACCAGAAGGTTTTATTCATCCCAAGTATCCAAATCATGTTTATCAATTAGTTAAAGCTGTATATGGTTTAAAACAAGCTCCTCGAGCTTGGTTTGACAAGTTGAAGAATACATTACTGAAGTGGGGCTTTCTAGAATCCAAAGTTGATATGTCTCTATTCACTTGCTCTAATCATAATCAGTTCTTGGTTCTCTTGGTTTATGTTGATGATATTATCATCACTGGAATAGATTCTAGTCTCATCAATCAAGTGGTCAAGGATCTTAATTCCTCATTTCCTCTTAAAGATTTGGGTGACTTGCACTATTTTCTTGGCATTGAAGTCTACAGGAATCAATCTGATCTGTATTTTACACAATCCAAATACATCTCCGATTTATTGGCCAGAAATCATATGACCAATTGTAAACCCTGCTCTACACCAGCAAGTACTAGTGTTCATTTATTAGCTTCTATTGGTGAAACATTATCTGATATAACAAGTTATAGGAATGCAGTTGGTGGGTTGCAATATCTGACTATGACACATCCTGATATTGCTTTCATTGTCAATAAGTTGAGCCAATTTCTACACTGTCCTACTTCAACTCATTGGCAGGCTTGCAAGAGGGTGCTTTGTTATCTGAAAGGGAGTATTGATAAAGGGTTACATTTTCAACCTGCCATAGATCATTGTCTCATTGGCTTCTCTGATGTAGATTGGGTTGGACCCATTGATGATAAGAGATCCACCAGTGGCTATTGCATCTACTTAGGTCCAAATCTCATCTCTTGGAGTTCTAAGAAGCAACATGTAGTTGCAAGGTCTAGTACCGAGTCTGAATACAGAGCTTTAGCTCATACTGCAGCAGAGATTACTTGGCTTCAATCTCTTTTGAATGATTTACATGTTTCTTCACCTAGCTGTCCTATCATTTAGTATGATAATCTTAATGCTGCTTCACTTGCTTCCAATCCAGTTGCACATGGTAGCACCAAACATATTACAGACAGATAAGAGTGCATTTTTCTCTCCAATTTTTTGCAAGACTTGCCAAAAATAAGTGAGTAACTTAATATTTTAGAAAAGCTAACAAAGTTGTAAAAATCATATCTCTTTCAATACTTATTGAAATGACTTGATTAAAAACCAAAATACTTATAACGTAATGAAGTTTTATAAAAAAAAATATGCCAAAAAAAATTGTAGGAGTAAACAAGAAATACAAAAGAAAGATAAAATATGGATAGTTTAAGAACTTATAAAAATCATATCTTATTCAGAACTTAACGAAATTACTTAATTTAAAAACCAAAATACTCATAAATTAATTTAATTTTATAGAAAAATATGATACAAAATAAATAAAAAATTATAGGAGTAAAGAATGAAGAAACAAAAAGGGAAAAAAAATTATTTAATTGTGAGTATCAGGGTTTAGGAGTATTTTCAATAATGATAGATATTTTTTAAAAGTTATAAGTACGTGAGTATTTTTATAATAATTATTGATGGGGTAGACATTTCACCAAATTATCCGAATTAGAAATTGAATGTGGATTCGCCAATGAAATCTAGATCATGAAGAAATAATAACGGAAGTCAGGATCACATGTAAATTAAAATACACGATTTAATCAATTATTAGCCATAAAGAATAAGACCTTACATTGTGAATTAGTGGAAAGACTCACACAAGATCCGTAGATCTTCCAAACTATTCTCAATATGATGTAGTAGCATGTGAGCTCTCTAATCACTATAAGAAAAAAAAAGGTTAGAAAAATAATCTAGAAATTATAAAGAAAATTTATTATTTTTCTCTGGCTAAAATTTAGGTTTTTAACTAAGGGCAGTCAACCATATTAGGGTTGTAATATAATAGTTTATGTGATTATAGACTACAAATCCTATAAACTCTAATAAGGTTAGCAAACCTATTAGTCATTGGCCTCCACGCCTTAGGATCCAAGTTTATGTGCGGGCCTTTTATTAAATGTGATTCTTAGATATATTGCTTTCATATATAGAAAATCTAACAATTTGCTATAAAGCAAGCCTGGGTTTCTTCTCGTAAACTCTAATATCAGCTTTATCACTTATCCTAAGGTAGCCTGAGAATCCAACAGCTATTATGAACCAAAACTCTTCAGAATTGTCAAGCAATTATCTAATCCAGTGATATTCTACTAAAAAGCTAGAGTTGAACTTTAAAATTAATAATACTAATATTAATTTCTCCTTTGTAAAATATCAATAATTAATTGATAATAGTTTATATCAATCAATCAATTTTTTATTCTCTTAATTTAGTAGTTTCTCTAACAAATCAAATGCACTTGCCAATAACTTCATTACATTGAAGTATTGAAATATTTCAAGAGAAAGTATTAAAATATTTCAAGAGGATATTTCAGGCAAATTATATTTTATTTATTTCATAAATATTGATAATTACATAATCATGCTCCCAAATCATTAAGATATTAGAAATTGACATCACTAATTGACAACTCAAAAAATAATAGTCTTTCAAATACTTATTTATTAATAAACTCAAGATTGAGAGAAGAATAATAATCAAATATTAATTGAGATTTAATTCTTTTCATAGAAATTTGACTTTAATCAAACATTATTTTAAGCATATCAATGCAAACATAATCCGCACTAATATTTTATAATAACTAAGATAGATTATTTCATAAAATATTTCAATCTAAATAAAGTATTCAACTTTACTTGATAACTATGGTCTTATTTATTAATTACGAAAACTTATGGTCCTACTTTCCATGAACATATTCATATAATTATATACTTCATAATTAATCTAAACCTTGTACATAAAATACCAGTGTGCATAGCAATACGAAAAAATACCTCATTTATTTTATTAAAAAATGCAAAAAAAATACAATATTTATTTATCTTGCTCCACAAGCACAAATAAAGCAAACTTCCACTCGCTCTAAAGCAAGTTCAAGCACTCATACAATTTATATGTTTCTCAAAAACCTCGTCATGTAGAGTCTTTATAAATAGGTCTACTAGGTTCTCTTGAAAATTGCTATCTTAGTGACCATTGTCTCTCCTCTCTTGATGGCAGCTCGAATCAAGTGCCATTTTCTCTCTATTTATTTTTGTTTCTTATGATACCTCGGTTCTTTTGAACTATACTATGACTCTACTACTTTTAGTAAAGGTAATTGGCCGACCTACACTCAGTATTACATGAAGATTCGCTGGGAACTTTTTCAACCTTATAGCTTCCTTTACTACTTTGAAAATAACCACATTCAGATTTAATGGTGAAGTTAGTAACACAAGTCTATCTGACACTCCTCCAACAAATGACTCCACCATTTAAAGTAGACACACATCTAGAGAAGGATTTTCTTGTGTCAGTATCCACTAGAAATCTAAGTCTGTATAACCAACACTTTGTAGACTCCCACTAGAATATACTAGCATATCGTTCTCCTTAGATACTTAAGTATATGCTTTATGACAATTCAGTGTTCTTCTTCAAGATCTGATTGGCACCAGCTTACTACTCTCATTACTTGGAAGATATCCGATTTGGTACACAATATGGTTTACATGAAACCACCTACTATCAACACATAATGTATCATACTCATCGATTCTCTGAGCTTAAGAGTTGCTTCTTAGAAGGGTGAATTTCAAGTTTGAACGATAAAGCTTCCCTCTTGGAAATTTCAATGATACCTTGGCAAGAATTCATAAAACTACAAAACTTGGGATAATATCAATAACTTATTCTTCCGATTTTGCATAAGTTTAACTTCAGAATATAGTCAACTTCTTCCAAGTCCTTCATATCAAATTGTTTTGTAACCACCTCTTTACATTGGAAAGTTCTTCTATGTCGTTTCCTATAAACATAATATCACCTATGTAAAATACTTAAAAAACTACCTCTGTGCCTTAGTTATTTTTATACAAACTAAGAACATTAGGACTTTTCTTAAAGCCATATAGCTTGATCAAATCTAATATTCCATAATATGGATGCATGCTTAAGCTCATACATTGATCTTTGTAACTTGTATACCTTTTGTTCTTGCCCTTTGCTATGAACCTTTCTAGTTTCCACATGTAGATGTCTTCTTCTAAACTACAATTCAAAAAGAATGTTTTTGACAACCATTTATCAAATCTCATAATTAAGAGTTGCAACTACGGATAAAAGAATCTGAATAGATTTATGTGTGGTTACTGCAAAAGATTTTTACGTAATGTAACCCTTATTTTTGGGTGTAACATTTTGCCACCAATTTGGCTTTCAATGTTTCTACCTTCCCATCTTCTAATAACCATTTATATATTTTCTGTTTAATATGTTAGATGTGAAATTTATATGTCTTAGAGAAAGTTTTCTTTTTAAAAAACTTTCTATTTTTGGAAAGTCAACATTGATCAAGGTCAACTTTAGTTCGGGTTTAAAACTAATTGGACCATAAGACCCAAGTGATTTAAGCTTCAATAGTGTGAAAACCACACATATGCGTATGTGTATGTGTATGTAGCTCACATGTGGGACTACACGTGTGTGTAGGTGCGTAGGTATATGTGTGTGTGTGTGTGTGGTGTTGCAGTACAAGAAGATAGAGCATATCAGGTGCAATATCAGTTGCCTTGCATATCTTAGGAAGTTTATAAGATTTTCATACAACGACCAGAGGAGTTCAAATACGAAGCGGTGGCATTTACAAATGTGTAGATGTGCACATGGTGTGGTCATTAACTAACTTGATGTGCATGTTAAGGTTTTTCTCTCATATGTATGCCTCCCACATGTATATTTTGGAAAGTATTTGTACTTTATTTATTTAGTTATTTGATTTTTCAATACTCCTAATTTAATTAGTAGATTTATTATTAATTATAGTCAAAGATAAGCACAATTAATGCGAGATATTTTTCCTAATCCTAATAGGAAATTATAAGGCTGAAAACTAGGAAAGTAAGTCTAGTTTCTATGAGAGAATTTTCTTTGATTTTAGTTAGGGTTTTACGTCAGACATAAGTTTTTGAGAATTTAAGGTAAGTTTCACCCCTTATTTGTTTCTCAAATTTGATTGATAATGCATGAGAATTAGATAGATCTTCTTCTACTTCTTCTTATTCTTTAATTGTATTAAGTTTAATGAGTGAATTTGTATAGGTAAGCTATAATTTTAAATGTGATTAAAAGTATGAAAATATTATTTCTAAATACCCTAAGCCGAATTTCACATGTAGGATACCTAAAGGTTGGATGTTTATGTAATGACCAAGCTATTTTTCCGAAATTGGTGATTTTCGAACGCGTTTTCGATTTTATCGTGGTTTCGCATTTTTCACCGAAACAAGTAGCTTCTGAATTCTCCAAACATTTTTTGAGGGCCAAGAGTACTCCGTGAGGAGTCAAAAAAAAATTTTCTATCCATTTTGGACTTAGTCAAAGTTTGACAAATTTGACTTTTACCATTCATTATTTTATTAATAAAAGTAAATATTTTTTTATTTTTACTTTAACTTTAATTTATTATTAAATTAAGTTGGCAATTGGTATTTGTCTTCTTCATGGCCGACTACCCTCTTGCTTTTCACTACTTTTCAATTGCTTCCATTACATCTTAGAGAGAAAAGAAAGATTCTAGTGAGAGAACGTGAGTGTTTTGTCAAAAATTCAAACAAATTTCACGTGAAACTTGGAGGTTAGGGGCCGGCCACTCGGGGGAATTTTTTTGCATTGTCTTGAAGGTTTTTCAAGGCTTGGATTGCTTACTTATTTGCTTGGATAAAATGTAGGCAACTAAACCTTTTGATTTTTCTTATAAATCATGTGTTTTTGGTTGAATATTTGATTAATTCACGCTATGAATCAATGAATTGATGGTTGATTGTGCTTAATTTAGTGTGTATTGAGCATATGTTAAAACCCCCAATTGTGTGGGTTTGGGTTTAGGTTTTGATGAAAGTATTGATTAAAGCATGAAATTGTTAGATTTAAACTTGATTTGTTGGAATTAGTTGGTGGATTTGATATTTGGCATGCTTAATTTAATGATTTGGTGAAGAAATCAATTGAATTTTGCATGTATATGGGGCCGGCCATTGTAGGGCATCTATATGAAAAATTTTACATGTGGGGATATTTTAGTCATTTCACATGTAAAGGGTATTTTGAAAATTTTTGAAAAGTTCAAGGGTATTTAGGTCATTTTACATGTACGGGACTCAAATGGGATTTTTTAAAATATTTAAGGGCATTTTGATCATTTGCATGTAAAGGACATAAATGAAATTTTTTAAAAGGTCAAGGGCATTTTGGTCATTTGACATGTAGAGATGTAAATGTAATTTTTAAAATTATTGAGGGTATTTTCGTTATTTTTCACATTAGGGTTAAAGTGGAAAATATTAGAGGGGTATTTTTGTCTTTTCTAATTTCTAGGTTATTTAAGTATATATATTAAATTACTATTTATTAATTAATATATATATATATATATATATATATGAGTATTTTCAATTATTATTATTTATATTTTCATAAATACAATTAAGTATACATGTGTTTGTGTAATAATAAATATCGACATAATTTACAAAATACATATATTTTATGTATGTATTTATTAAATGTACCTAAGTGTGTTTTGTAAAGGTTTATGTATAAAAATAATTATTTATATGTTAAATTGAGTATTAAATTAATACATATATTTGTGAGTATATTTATACATGGAAGTATGTATATATAATCATGTATATGTATAAATTATATTTATGTGCATGTAAATGTGTATAAAATACATATATACATATATGAGTGTGTATATATGTGTTTATGCATATATATGTGTATGTGAGTATGTATTTACATATGTGTATTTTAATATATGTATTTATGTGTATATGTTTGTAATTGTATTTATAAATATATACATGGATGGATGTGTACATGCATGGATGCGTACATATGTTAAGGATTGATTGTACGTATGCGTTTGGTGAAATTTGTTGTAGGTATTTATTTTTACCAAGGGTAGAATGGTAAATAACTATATACTTATTGAGGGGTATTTTGATAATTTTTTATTTATTTGAGGGGTATCTTGGTAATTTTTGAGATACCTAATGACATTTCAGTAATTACACCATTATAGTTGGCAATGAGAAATCAGTGGTGTGAACAAGGGCAATTCGGTGATTACGACTGTCGAAATAGGGCGGTTTTGTAATTACGTGTTTTGTTGCTTGGTTTGTTATTGCTTGCACATTATGTCATCAGTATTCATTTGCATAGAGCAATTCATAAGGTTTATTATTTTATGTTAAATGAATGATTTTTCTCTGAAGGTTTGTGTTTTCAAAATGATTTGTACGGCGTGGAGTATGGTTTCAAACCATAATTTATTGTCGCTCTATGAATCACTGACCACACATAGTGGTGGGTCGCCCGAAACGGTGGTTTATCCGCATGCTATAGAGGTGTCGTGTTTTGTGCACGAAACACGGAAAGAGAGTTGGTTGTTCGGTTTAAAATAAATAGGAGAAAAATATTAATTTTAGGTGTACGGTGTTACACTTCACGACATGGTATTGGCATATGCATATGGTTGTCTACTGAGTGTTTTTCACTCACAATTATTTGTCTGGTATGGCAGGTAAATCCAAAATTTATCAATAGGGATTGGTGGCGGCATGAGAGTGGAGAGGCACGGCAATCTATAGAGTTCTTCCGCTTTTCTTTTTATCGCATTTGGGATAGATACTCTATTTTTCATTGAATACTCTTTGTTATGTTGTGGATTTTGTACTACTACTAAACTTATTTATTTTACCATTAGTAGTTGTGGGTTGTTAAAATGGTCCTAAAGAGTAATGAGGCATTTTATTACTGGTTCTTAGTTGCCTGAAATTGTAATAGTTTTCAAATGGTTTTGAATACTTATTTAAAAAGAAAATATTTTTTAATAAGGTTAACAAACCTTACTTAGGCTTGGTTAAGGGAGTGTTATAGTTTATGGTTATATGATTTATTCTATAAAACCCTATGTTGGCTGAATATATGTATAAATTATAAAGTTTCGATTTTTATCAATTGTGTGCATGGATTCTATTGGCTAGATTATACTAGGTAGGTTTTTGCATGTATTAAACTTGATCTACAAGAAAGTTGATTGATTTATGATATACATGAGGTAGTCAAATATGTATATATTATGTATATGGTGATTTGACTTATATACATGAGATTAAACATGTTTGGATATGGTTATATGGTTGCCGCACCTTATTTTGAATATTTAAGATTGTCGTTGCATAGTTTGGAGCATGTTTGCACAAACATTAGTATGAGAGCATGAATGTGAAAGAAATAGTATTTATACCTTATGCAAGTTTCCATTTTGAAAGAGTTTTCAAAAAATAATTCCAATTTTTGTAAAGTAAATATGAGATGGCCATATCTGGGCAACAATTGGTAAATGTTTGGAGCTATTGATATAAATTTTGGAAACCCACACAAGAAAAGGCTTGAGTTAAGTTGAATCCTTCAAGTAAAGGTAGATTCCGTAGGCATATGTAGACATATTTGTATATGTAGGAGGACTCAATAAGGATCACAATGAGGGTTTAACTATTGCTCTTTAACTAGAGCATATGACATCAATTTACTTGCATAGCTAGAATGCAAATTGTCCATTTTTCCCACTTATGCTTTTATTTCTCTTTGTGGTGAATGTTTCTTGAAATATATTGGTTAAACTATTTATGAAACTTTAATATGAATTACCAATACACAATTGCTCCTAGCTTGCTTTGTTTCTATGGAACTTGCATGTTTGTTATATGAAAAGTTCTACATACAAATGTGTTTTTAAAATGAAATTTATATTTTGGTTTGAAATAAGAATCATTTTATACAAAACATAAGTATAATGGAATTGATATGGATTTATAATCGAAAATGAATTTTTAGATTTTCTTACTACACACTTGCATTCCATAATGTATTTACATATTGCATGTGGAACTTGTTGAATGACTTCTCATTCAGTGTTTGTTGTTTGAATATGTATAGGTACTAAAGTTTGAGAATGATTGTATGGGCTTAGGAGACTCGAGTTGATATGGCTTGGTTGGAAATGGCATGATTAGGATTTGTTTTGCTTCATCTTAGTTTTGAATTATTGGATAAATTAACTTTTGGTTTTTCCTTTAAATGTGGATATTTTAGATATTTGACATACTTATTAATTTATTTTAAAGTTTAACAATGCATGAAAATTTTATTTTTATTTAAATTATACCTTAAGGTCACATTTGGTATGCAAGATATGTAAAGATGGGAGAGGATGGAATGAGAGATGATGAGACGGGAAAGAATGGGATGGGATTAGAATAATACTATCATGTATTTAGTATTAATGAGATTAGAAGTACCATTATATATCCTGTGTTTGGTGCACAGGGGATAGGATGAGATAAAATATATATTATTTTAATATTAAATTGGTATAAAGATTTTTAAAATATATATTTATGTTATCCAAATATAACCTTAAATTTTCATTATGCAATTTCACGTTTATATATATAAAGAAATAAATAATAATATATATTTATATAAATAAATAATATAAGTATATATATATATATATATATATATATATATATATCTTCTATTTGTGGCACTGTAACAGAGAGAAAATAAAGATGAAAAAAACCTCAAAAAATAAAAAAGAAAGATCACCAATAGAGAGCCAAAGTTCCAACGAGACAAAATGGATCTCTCTCTAACAACAATAGCAAAAGATCTTCGTTGTCAAAAGGTGTTTTTGAAGAAAAATATGTTCCTTATTTGTTTTGGTTGAGTGGTCGTTGTTGGAGAACGTCAAAGTTTAGATTTTTTTTTTTGTGTGCTTGTGAATTTTTTTTTGTGATGGTGTGAGTTATGGGAAACTAGAAGATTGGTTTGGGTTTTTTTTCAGTCCATTTTTTTATTTTGAGATTATTGTGGGGAAATATGAGTTTTTAAGGTGGGTTTGAAGAACGATGACGACCTTCTTCGTTCGCGAGTGGTTCGACAACCACTTCATAATTGATCGGCTTTGACGATGAGGGCTGAATGGATGGCTGGGCTTCAACAATGTGTGTAAATTCTTATCCGCTCAAATCCTTTCAAGATGGGTCGGATATAATGGTATGACAAAAGGGTATTAACAACCGGATATGTAGAAATCCCGAATATGATATGCCCTTAGTTTTTTTCCAAACCAAACACTAAATAACCCCTATATCACTTTCTATCCCCTCCAATCCCATGAAACAAATACGCATTAAAAGTATGTTTTGGTCAAAACTTATAATGCATATGTTCTTGGTATTCAATTGTTTGTTATTATCCAAAGTAAAGGGAAAAAAATAAACGATATGAGGTAATGTGTAATAATTTATCTAAGGTGAAAAAAAATTAAATTGAGTAGGTATAGTGATTGCTGAAATTTTTATGCATTTTTTTTACATATATGTTTTGTTTCTAACATCTTCTAGATTGGATTTTTTATATCGATTAGGGGATGCTACACATCTTATCCTCTTGTAGATCCATTTGCACTCTATCGGTTTTACCATTTCTTGCGCATCTACAAGAGACCATACCAAATTGGAACATATATTCTTCATCTTATAGTCCATGGTGTTGAGACACTCTCACTCATCAAGATCATCTAATGTTTTGTTATAATTGGTAGGGTTCTCTTAGTTAACAATAACGATGGCCTAGTACAATTTGCATAACAAGAAATTTCTTGCCGACTTACATATCATTCTCCTAATACAATGAATTTGCACTAGTTGATGTGTTTCTACAGAAAGATCCACTTTATTATTTTGAATTTTATTTTGTGTTTATATTGGTTCGACCTCTTATTATACTAATTCCACTCGTGCTTATTCACATTTAGTACATTTTTCTTTTTTGAACATGCACTGGAAATAGTGAAATGTAGGTCGAAACTCAGGAAATTGAGGTTGTTCTTGATTTAAGTTAAGCTTCTCAAGAATTTTCTTTCTTTTGGGGTTGAAAATTTTCACAGAGTCTTACTTTAAGAATGTGGTACGAGTGCTTACAATAACCTTCTTATTTGAAGTAGTATAAAGAACCCTACTTGGCCTTTTTTTAAAGTATCCTACAAACAAATATACTTCTATACGATAATTCTTCTTGTCAACTTTTTGTTACAAGACATGTGTCAAAAAACCCAAACTTGAATATGGTGCAAACTGGCTTAGGCTATCTCCACAACTCTATGGATATCTTGGAAACAAATTTAGATATGACCAAGTTCAAAAGAAATGTAATCATTTCGAAGGTACATCTCCCCAAAACGATATGAGTATAAAAGAGTAAGAGAGCAATAACCTCTCATTTTCAAAAAGTTTTCTCTCTCCTCCCTACAACTCTATTTCTTTGTAGCGTTCTAGGGCTCACATTTAAAAAAACTATCTCCTCTTGAATCAAAACAAACTTGAACTCTCTCTATATGTATTCACCACCTCAATCAAACTAAAACTATTTGATATGGACTCATAATTGATTTTCTACCTCAGCCTTATACTCTCAAAATTAAAAATGCAAGACACTTGGCGCATTAGATAAATCTATCCATGTCACGAGTAGTCATCCATAGAGATCACACAAAATACTCATACTCATCTCTGGTGCAAATATTTATTGGTTAGCACATGTGAGTATGCACCAATTCTAACAATTTGATTATGCCATATCCTTTGATCTTCAAGAGTCTCTTAGGCATTTTAGCTTCCAAGTATAATTCTTATACGACATAGTTCCAAAGGCTAGTGATTTTAAAATTCCATTTCGAATCAAACCACGTATCATGTTGAGATTAATATGACCTAATTGCAATGATACATTATTCAGCCTTGCAAGGGTCTCTTGGTCTTTTTACCTTCCAAATAAGATTCCATCATAGCAGAATGATTAAGAAACTTAAAATTTCATTTTGAATCAAATCATATATCCTTTTAGATAGTGTTATTATTTAAAAATAAATTATAAATAACTAATAAATATATATATAAAAATTAAGAAATACAAAAGATATATATATATATATATTAAAATATATATAATGGGAGAGGGTGAAGGAGGGGTAGATTTTCATCCCTAGTGTTTAATTCTCAACAATAGTAATGATAGTATTTAAAAGTGCCTATCATTAATAATTTTTAAATTAAAAAGAATTTCATAAAACTAAAAAATATACTGCCAAAAAATAAGTATTAATTTTATATTTAATCATTCAATACCAAAAAATTCAATCACAAGAAAGAATACCTAAAGAATTATACATTTGTAACATATCTACGGAAAAACAACACTCTTTTCTTTGGCAAAATAAAACCAAAGCACATATAATATTTATGTAACAAATTTATACTTTTTGAGGACATGAGCAAATATAGATTTCCCACCCAATCAAAAAAGCAAGAAAGCAAAGAAAAAAAATGAAGAAGAAGAAGCAGCATGTACATTTATAAATATATTGTAGCATCTCAATAGTGTTTTGTCAAAGAAAGAATTTATTGCTCGTCATTGGTATGGTGTCACAACTGTATATATAAATATGTTGGTTTTACTCATTAATAAAGTGAGCCTTTTTCCATCACCTCTTTTTGCTCTATAATTAAGTAGTAATGTGGTAAGAGAAAATTTAAATTATCTTAAAAAGAAAACTAAATTAAAATATAAAATGAGTTGGCTTTTTACAGTTGTCTTCCCTATTTGACAAGCTCCTGCTGGTGGTTTGGCTTGAATGGTGGCGCACGTACAAAGGCTATATAGATCTCAAAAGGTGTTAGAGTTTTTAATGTTTAGTTTGAAGGTTTTGGTTTTGAGTCTTTATGCTCTTAAAGACCAAACCAAATTCGGCCCATAACGACCCTATAGGCTGCAATCCTATAGATAAGTATGGTTGGATTTTATTGGATTGGAACTCAATTAATTTCAAATTTTAATTTGCTTGATCGGCTTTAATGTCGGCAATTTTAGATATTAAAGATAATTTTGAAATTAAAATAATACTTAAAAATATTCAAACTTAATTAATAAGTTACCCTACCAACAAGGCTATGATTTTTTAAGACCCAAATTTTTTTGAAACTATTAGAATGATATAAAATTGTGTTGTCTAGGGAGGTTTTTTTTAAGAAGAATGTGATTTAAGTGATCCGCTTTTTTCATTCTTTCTTGATAACCAACTTAGCAAAACACTGTTTTAATTTGATTATTTTATGATCAAATTTATTTTATTATAAATATTTTGTCCAATGTGAGTATTTATAATCAAGACTAAATAGTTGTTTACAATAAATAAAAAATAGTTTATGGGATTTACTATATTTTTATATTTATTGTGAAAATGCACGTTAATATTAGTTTGCAGTTTTTTATTTCAGAAAATGACAACCTTTAATCCTCTTACAATGATTTTGAATTAAAAACTCATGGATGGTAGCAATTATAGTGAATGGAAAACTAACATGTTCATCGTTTTTATTTTTAAAAACTCAAGTTTTTCCTAACAAACCCTAAGCTCGATGTACCCATAATTGATGCCCCTGAGCACATCTACAAGGAATATGCTGACTGGAAAAGGCAAATATAATGGTTCGCTATTATACTCTTGTTAGTGTTGCCGGTCATTTAAAGGGTCAACTATCTTAGATCCCGAGTAGAGCATAAATGTTTTAGACTCTAGATGAGATATTTGCTCAAAGTACTAGTTTTTTAAGCAATCTGCGGTGAGGGGTTTAATGACCACTCACATGGCTGGGGAAGTGTAAGGGATCATTGTCTTAAAATGATGTCATACCTCAATCAAGCAGAAGTGATGGGGACTAATTTGGAATGGTATTCCCAAGTAGACTTCATTTTCGAATCACTGCCTGATTGCTATGCTTAGTTCGTGGTGAACTATAATATAAACAAGTTAGATCTAACTCCTATAAAGTTAATACATGAGTTTGAGAGTGCTAAAAGGGCTTTCACAAAGTCAAACAGTGTTCATAATGCTAAGGGTTCTTCTTCTAAGTCCAAAGGAATACCTAACGATAGCAAGAAGAATAACAAAAAGAACAAGGCACAAATTCTAGTTGCCAAGACTACCACAATGAAGAAGCCCAAAGGCAAGTGCTTCAAGTAGAATGCCCTCAGCTTGCCAAAAAGCAAAGTATAAGTTATTTAAATATAGTAGAAGCTTGTTTAGTGGAGAATTATAATGATAAATGAATCATTAATTCAGGAGCCACTAATCATATTTGTTATTCTTTGTAGTGGTTCAAATAATATAGCTTGTTGGAGAAAGGACAGAGAAGCTTGGGACTTAGGAATAGGGAATATGTCTCCATGAAAGCTATATGACTAGTTATTCTATATATGTATTGTTTACGTAGAAGGCCAATGAACACAAGATAAAAGTCCACACTTAGACTTGGGTCCTAAGGTGTAGAGATCCAACGACTACTTGTCCATCTAATGTTGTTAGGATACGTATTCCAAACCCTAAGATTTCTTAAGTGTATCTACAAATAGACTAGTATGCTCAAACCCTAGAGGCAGGTGTTGCCTCTTTGTTAAGATAACATTAGGGTTTTAGGTAGAGAAAAATCAAAAAGTTGTTACAATTCTAGATTTGATTTTTCTAATCTATTTTATGTTTACTATATAGTGTTTAGAGTGCCCACACACTACTATACTAATCTAAGGATAGTCTGGAAAATTATTGACTTATTGAAAATTTGGAAGGTTAATTGTGATTGAAACCCAAAAAAAAATTGCAACTTAATTAGATATAATATTAAATTCTATCCTAGAAAAATATAATAATAAAGACCATTGTGATGTAGCTTTTCAATCCCACTCGAAAAAGGAACGGTTGGAATTGTGGCTAAAGATTGGCAAGGAACGATTGTTTGCCATAAAGGTATTCTTCTCACAAGAGATGATGTATTGTCGATCGAAGGGCAACGATTCGTCATATAGTAGTTTAGAAAGTCCAAGTTTAAACAAATTAAAAGCCCAAAAGCTTAACAATTATCTATATTATTTCTCATATAGATGCCCCTTAACCACTATCAACCTTTATTAACCTCTATCAACCTTCTTTAACCTCTGCCAACCCCCAACTCCTTATAAAAAACCACTATGCAACTTTTCTATGGTGAGGTAACTAACTTCCTCTAAAACTCCAAAATAAAATCGGTTCAAGTAAGGTATCTTTTGCCCTACAGAAACTCTATCCAATTCACTCACTAACTTAAGCATCAAAGTTCCTCTAGCTAATACCACACCAATGCCAGGGATTTCAATATGCTCTGTTGGTTTTCTGGTGACTATTACAATTCTTAAGATAGAACAAGGCAAAGATGGGATTTGGCCTAAAACATTTGACGTGGTCTATAAGAACCCACCTACAAAAATTGGAAAAAGAAAGCTTTAAAGTGCTATGGTAGGTTGATGGCATCCGAAGAAGAATCATGAGCCTTTTCAACAAGAACTCCACCTTTGCCCCCTCCTAGTAAAGTAAGGACTTCTCAACATGTGGAAGACCCTACTTCACAACATGCAAAGCATCCTTCGTAACATATTGGTGGTTATGGTTATGCAACGTTAGAAAAAGGAGAACATCAACTAGTTACACCTCTCACTTAGGCTTCAAGGCCTGCCAATTCAGAGATAATAGTTGAAACTTCGGTGAAAAATATTAATCGAGTCATTGGTAATCTTGTTGTTAGTGGTAAAAAAATTCTTCCTGAGTGTAAAATTGTAGATGGTAAAAAGAGAAGTAACTGAGGTTCTCAAGTAGCAGGTTCTAGGCACTCATTGGGTACCAACTCATACTAAAAGACTCTCATGTTGCCCATAGTATTGCTTCTAAAAGAATTGTTGATTACTCCCAACAATCTATTGCACATGTGAGTCTAACTCATGGTGATCTATGTCATTCTCTTGAAGCAAAATATAAACGTGCATAAGAAGGAGGAGTTGCATAGGAAAAGAAATATTTAAATAAAGTTGAAGAAGAGATACAACAACTCAATAAACAATTTGATGATATTCAACTTACCCAAGTTTCAAATTTGTGGCATCCATAGTATTGGTAGCATTGTCGATCATAATTTGAGCCAACTTTTCATGCCCAATCTCTTTAATACATTCGTTGACATAATCAAATATGTATTGACCTATGTAAGCATGATCTGAAACTTCCATTAAAGAAAGAAATATGATTCCTTATTTACAATTCACATACAAATTCACAATGCTTTTTCTTTTTCTATCACTCCAAGCATTGGTCATGATTGAATATCCATTATTTTTTCACTCTTCTTCTTCCTTCTTAAGTGTTTCCTTTGTTCTTTCCACCTCTACCTTTGAAAATGGCTCCCTTAATTGATATTAAGAAAGAGGAGTATAACCCAGGCCATATTGACTAAGAGCTTGAACAAATTATTTGAAGCTATCATCGTCAATGGCATGAAAAGGATTTACAATTTCATATACTCATCTTGTCAAATATTGATGAACTTCTAATAATCTTTTTCTTGAAAATTACATCATAAAGCAATGGCTCTATGGAGATGGTTCGAATTCGACCCAATTAAAATAAGTGAAATAGAAGTTTTTGACAAAATTCCCCTCCCCCCGAATACCTTTTCTTCCATTACCGAACTTTTAATTTGACGTTTTGTTGTTTCATTATTTTACTTGCATTCATAGAAACATCATCAACTTTGATTGGCCTTACATATTGATCCATGAGACCCACATTAATATGCCTTTTCCATTCCATTCCCTTAATGATAAAAATTCCTTCTTCTTCTTCCTCACGTGTAAGCATAGACATAATCACACCATCTCTTAACTTAGAATCATTCAATAGCTTCTCTACTTTTCTAGACATGTTCTCTTTAAGTGCCTTACGACAAGGCATGGTATCAGACCTTTCATCACACCCTTCCTTTTAATACCGACTGTGTGGATTTTGTGCCTATTAATTCCTGCCTTTGTAACTTTACCATAAAATATGCATTTGACATCATCGACACTAGTAGGTTCTACAAGAACTGCAGTTTCTGATCCAACATCTCCAAAGTACTTTTTTAGTTCATTGCCACAAGAATTAGATGCTATGGTAGAATTATTTTGTTCCATTGATTTGTAGAAAATTAAATAATATGTGCTACTTACAAATTTAATTCAATAAAACAAACTAATATTATTAAATACAAGTGTAAAGTCTGCACATGAAAAAGAACCAACGATCATTGTAATAATCACAAGTATTCTGTAAACAAAAAAGTGATTAAAAAATTCAAAGTACATAAATAATCTCTTTTACACATGATATCAAACATCTAGAAGAACAAGAGGAAGAAAAAGATTGAAACAATAATAATAAGAAAAAGAAGAAACAAAGAAGATAGGTACCTTTTTTTGGAGCTTATAAATCCATGGGGACCACTAGAAAAGAGAACTCTGCTTTTTTTTTTTTTTTTTTTTAGGCTTGTACTCCTGTGCAACCCACTCATCCTCTCTTTCATTTTGTTCTTCTTTTCAAAAATATGTTGTGCAAGTCGACTATTGTTTAATATTTTTATTAAAGAGACTTTTCTAATAAAAAAAACCTAGATAGCAAGCCCACAACATAATTTTCAAATACCACACCATCACAGTCAATAACACAATTCCTATATAATAAAAGCCTTGCATATTTTTTAAAATTCAATTCCAAAACTAAGTACTACATATATCAAGAAATTAGATAGGAAAAGAGAACACAGAAAAATAATGAATGATAAATACCATCGACCTATAGCGGTGGGATTGATGGCCGAGGTCGTCAGGTAAGCAACACATGATAACCAATTAGAAGCGACATCGTTTGTGTCTAAAGCTAGCTGATATGAGCTAGCTACAAATTTAAGAGGCGAAAAAGCTTAAGAAAAGGCAAGAGAGAGGATTAGGATAGAATTTTTAGAACGTTTTGATAGTTTTTGGTATCTTAAACAATTTTAATTTATTTTTCCTAACTTTTGATTATGAATAAAAATAAAATAAAGACTTAAACATACTAAATTTTTTTCCCTTTTATTAATTTTTTTTAATTCTTTAATTAAGTAATCTCTTTTTATCAAGTAAAAGAAGAGAAAATGATGGCTTATATTTCTAAAGTCTAGGAAATGCTTAACAATTTGAGGAGTATCAGATTACCAGATTCCAAGATCTACCAACACAAATGTCGATTCTCTAGCACACCTAGATTCATTAAATACAGGCTTTATGAGAACAATTCGAATGGAGTTCCTTCCACAACCTAGCATATTGATGAAAAAGGATATGTATCCCATGTATATTGATTCAACTTGGATGGATCCAATTATTGCTTATTTAAAAGATGGTACACTTGTAACTGATAAATTAGAAGCAAGGAGGTTGAGATGCAAGTCAACCCATTACACATTAATAGATAGAGTGTTGTATAAGAGAGAGTTCACTTCGCCATATTTAAGGTGTCTCAGTGATGAAGAAGCAAATTATGTGATGACATATATGTGGCGATCACTTTGGTGATAGGACGCTGGCACATAAAATTTTATGTCAAAGGTATTACTAGCCCACTTTACATGATGAGACTATGAAGTTTATTAAGTAGTGTGATAAATGTCAATGTTTGTCTTTCATCCCACACTAACCTCTTATGAAGCTTACTTCTATTAGGAATCCTTGGCCTTTTTAGAATGAGGGGTTGAAATCATTGGTCCATTTCCAATGGCTCAGGGCAAGCTCAAATATCCAATATTAGTTGTAGATTATTTCACTAAAAGAGTGCAAGCTAAGTTGTTAGCAAATATTACAGAAACCAAAACCACAAATTTTATCCGGAATTCCAATGTGTGCAGGTTTGGTGTTCCTCATACTATTATAACAAACAATGGTAAGCAGTGTGACAATACCAAATTTAAGGAGTTTGCCATGAATCTTGGGGTTAAGAATACTTTTTCATCCTCAGCACATCCTTGAGCTAATGGAAAAATGGAGGCAATTAATAAGATCATCAAGGACAGCTTGAAAGTTAAGTTGGACAAGCTGAAAGATACATGAATTGAAGAACTACCATATATGTTGTAGCCATATCGCACTCCTAGAAGGAACTCCACTCGAGAGACTACTTTCTCTATGGCATATGGAGCTAAAGCCATGAGTCTTGCTGAAATAGGCATGCCCAATTATCAAAGAGCTTAGTTTAATCTAAACTGCAATGATGAGAACGTGGAAGTAAGTTTAGATTGCTAAGTACTACAATTTAAAAGTTAAAGTTAGAAGTTTTCAAGTTGGTGATCTTGTTTTGAGGAAGGTAATGCTCAATACTAAGGATGTTGGAGTGGGTTCTTTCGGACCTAATTGGCAGGGACCCTACAGGATTATTGAGATATACATCCAAAAACCTATTAGCTCGAGGATATCAATGGAAAACGTATCTATCATCCATGGAATGTGGAATATCTTTGCATTTATTACCAATACTGCTACTATGCAATCTCTACATATATACATATGGTTAGTGTGAACTTGGATTATTGTGGCATGTGACTGTATAATAATTGTGATTACATTCATTTGTTGGATGGGATATGGTTTAACTATTGTGAGTATCGTACTCTAGAAATGAAAGTGGAATTGCTACATATAGCATGGACATGCATATGCACGTTAACATGTCATGAAAGTTTTGTTGCATGCAATGAATCAGTTTTCGCGGTCAAATCATGTTTTAAAGGTTAAAGCATTGAGAAGTCACTACTATGCATACGTAGGCATCCATGTATGGCGAACGGAGCATATATGTTCGTGAATGTAAATCGTTTAGTTGAGGTCTCACTAACTAGTGAGTAGAGAGAAAAGATTCTCGTATGCAATCACATGTGAGCGTAGTGGTGTATGTGGAGGGAGTAACCCCAGCACTTGTATGATGCGGATGCAAGCGGGTTTCTTCCTTACTCACACCGATTCCTCTAAACAATTAAATGTATAAGGATTTCCTTGAAAGTATGCGTATGTGCTGCTTTAGGAAATTAGAGTTGCCGACAGGTAAGTAGGCATAACTAAAACTTACACTAAGTGAAAAGTCCTATGATATGAATTTTAAAAGTTATTACATAAGAGGTTTGGAAAAGACTGAGTTTTAAACATGTATATAAATGATACAAGAACGTTTCCTTTTAAGAGAGTCTAGAAATTTAAGTCCCATGGCTATAGACATTTACATCACCATACTGCATTTCACTACTACATGCATGTTGGGACTCCACTGAGTGATTTCCACTCACTCCTGTTTGTTTTCTTTGTGCATAGGTAATCCCGAAAACCTAGCCTGAGCAGTTTGGTATTATTGTGGCAGACCAGCGGAGGGTGGCGATAGTACAAATTTATTCCGCATTAATTTATCCTTTTGATTTAAACTAAAATTCTAATTGGGATACAACTGATTTTCTTTACGTTGTGGGTCTTGTGTAAAGAACCGTTTTGTTTACAGTTAAATATATATTTGGGTTATTATTATTACTAACGGTTTAAATTTTATCCTAAAGAGTAAAGGAAATTTTGTATCCGGCTTTTGTCTTTAAATTTCAAAAGGAGTTCTCTTTTATTTAACCCATTGTACCGTTTTTCGAAGAGTGACATTCCTTTGGCCGAGTCTTCGAGCTTGGATAAAGGGGTGTTACAGTCTATGGATTGCTCTTTTGCTTTCAAAATCCTCTACTTACTATTTGTTTCCTGCTTACTAGACCTAGCAATGTTGGCCAGCCTTTTTTATAAGCTTTCAAACACTATCTTGTTAATAGAATTCCTATATACTTGGTACATCTTGGTTGTAGAGAGAAAGTAAATTATTAGTACATGCAACATTGAAATCAATTACAAAGTAAAGAAAAAGAAATGTACAAGGTTAACCACAGAAAAACTTTCAAATACTATGAAACTAGATAAATATTTGCCAATATTCTTTTTCAGAAGCTCTTTTAATTGCCTTTTATCATGATCAACCTCTCGAGCCTTTCTTATGTTATTCAGCAGCTATAGACGAATCTCTAAACGATAATGTGAAATTGTTACAAAAGCAAGTTGAAAAAAAGAATTTTATCAGCAATAAAAGATAAATGAATGTATAAGTTCATGAAAAACATATAGTCCTGTACTAGGTGGAAATGCGAAATGTAAGAGGAAACAAATATGGGGAAGATTCTCAATTCTCTATTGTGAAAAATCATTTTTTTAAACCAAGACTTGGCCTTGTTTGGATTTTTATTAACTATGATGATGCTCTTTCCCTTCCATGATGAAGCATAGTATTAACCTTTTGACTCTTCCCTCAAAAAGTTCTTTTTTAGTTTATACAAGCACAAATATTCTGATGTTGTTAAAGTCTTTTCCATTTCTTTCTACAAAATATAACAACCTATCATAGTCCTCTAAGTATTAGGGGTTAGCTGTCTTAGTGTTAAACCTCATCTATGCAGTATTTTCATAAATACAGGGGGTAAAGAAAAATGTAATCCGTACAAGGAAGACATAACCCATACTCAAAAAAAGATACATGAAAGGTAGCTTCACCAATTGGGGGGGGGGGGGGGTTTACAAGGATCATCACCTTCTTTAAGTTCTCATAAACCTGCTCAAAGATCAATTTAAAAGCACTCTCGAAACTGTTCTAGTTGCTTAAGTTAAATTGAGGATTCTATGTGCTTAATTGAAAAGTTCTTAACTTCTGCAGGTTTGCTACTGCCATTTTTTCTTTTTCAAAATAATCTTCATCATTCTTATCTTATTCACTCTTTACATTATTATACTCACAATTACCATCATTAAGGCTACAAGATTTTGCCTCCTCCTTACTATCACTACTACTTGTGTAAAAGTAAGTCATGCCTATCCAAGATGGAAATAAAATAAAATTAGTGTAGTTAAAAGGAAGTTTTACAAAGAAACTAAATTTGAACAAATAATTCTTCTAACACACTAACACTTACTTTTCCATTAGATTCTTGGCCACCTATAGACTACGTATGTGTGCCTACTGCCTAAGCTAGTGCCTTATACACCAGGTTGAGCACCCAGAGGATGTAAAGGAACCTACTAAGACCAAGCCTAAGCACCCAAGGGATGCATAGGGTGTCTACTAGAACACCTAGGACCCATAGACTAAGCCTAGATGCCCAAGGATGTAGGAGGCTCATACAGAACCATGCAGGGGCATCCAAACGTTGTAAGGCGCCTATTATGCCCATGGAGAAGGCTTATATTTAGATGCCCAAGGAAATGTAAGGGCACCTAGACTATAGAGGCTTGGGGCCATTTAAGGCACCCATAAAGACACCTAGGCTGCGAACCTATTATGGACATCCACATGCTTAGGCCCACGTGCGGTGCCTATTACCATGGACTTGTTTGAATCCTTCAAGCTGTGTAGCCTTAGTTGCTTGTTTCGACCCTTTTAACAACTAAGCCTAAAGCCAAAGAAGAGAAGCTTGTATAAGAAAAGTTTGTGAGAATGAAAGTATATTGCTTAGAAGAGAGCTTTACAATTCTTGGATGGTTTGGCCAAATGAGGGTCTTACCTATTTATAAGCATTCAAGTGTTAATCCTACTGCTATAAAACATTTGATCATACGGTGGAGATTGAGTCTCTAGAATCCTCTACAAAAAGATTTATGTACACTCTTTTACAAGATAAGTCTAGAGTTCTCCATATGCTTCTAGAATATTCCACACAAATGTAAAGAACTCTACATCCTTGTTGCTTGTGTAAAGAAAAGGCCCATCAAGTGTTTGATAAAATGCCTCAATTATGACATTCTCCCCCCACCTAATTCGTTGACGTCCTCATCGAACTTTCTTGTTGAAACCTTTTGATGTGATCTTCAAATTGTCATAATACTACCGTGGGTTCCAATTTACTTCACTATCGAGTTGTCCTCTCTATTTGACTAAATACTCATGACTCGGATGATTGTCTTCGCCATGAATCACTCGATCAGCTAAGATGTGCTCCACTTCTTTATCATAAGTGGTGTAGATGACAATTGGTGCTCTTTTGGATCCTCTCTTGTAGGATCTTCCTCGTTCTTATGATATGGCTTGAGACAACTCACATGGAAGACCAGGTGAAGCTTGAGATTCGGTGGTAACTCCACCTTGTAAGACATCTTGCCTACCTTCTTGATGAGAGGAAACGGTTCTTCATATCAACAAATAAGGCCCTTGTGCAAGCTACAAGTAGACTTGTCTTGTGAGACAAGAATGTTGTCAAATACAAGGTCTCCCACTTGATACTCCACATGCCTTCGTTTAGTATCCGCCCACTTCTTGATCTTCTTAGTTGCTTTATGGAGATATGACTTGGCTAGATCCATTTGCTCATGCCAAATCTTGGTGACTTTGAATGCAGATGGATGCCTTGCTTAATAGCTTGTGTCCAATGTGTATGAAGTCAAAGGTTGTTGCCCCGTGGCTAGCTCGAACGGGCTCTTATTTTTGGCGTTGCTCCTTTTTAAATTTATGGGAATTAGGCAACATCTTGCAACTTTGCCAAATCATGTTAGTTTGCACTTACAAAGTGCCATAAATATATCTCCAACAAAGCATTTGCCTAATCCGTTTGTCCATCGGTTTGTGGATGAATGCTTTTTGAGAAATGCAATAGTTTATAACCTTGAATAATTTAGTCCAAAACCTCCCGATGAACCTTCCATCTCGATCACTTATGATGGATTGTGGCAATCCCTAAGACATCACCACATACTTCAAAAATAATCTTGAGGTCTCGTCTGCTGGACATGCTTTCGATTCGGCGATAAATGTAGCATACATGGAGAACTAATCAATCATTACAATAATCATGCTACATCCTTCGAACTTAGGAAAACCAATGATAAAATCCATAGAGATGTTTTCCCATGTCTTTCAGTAGTGGGTGGTGGCTCTAATAAGCCAACTAATCTTTTTGATCCACCATGTCTTGTTGGCACATAAGGAAAGTCCTCACGTACATCTCTACCTCATCTAGTATTTAGGGCTAATAGTAGCTTGACTTTAATAAAGCTTCTATATGCTTTTGCCCCGGATGGCCAGCCTATTTCATATCATGGCACTCCTTGATTAAGTTTCTTCTTAAGTTGCCCCACCTTGGCATGTAAACACATCGACCTTTGGTGTAGAGTAGGCCTTCCTCCATTCAAAACCTCTTGGTTTTTCCCTCCATGGCAAGTTGTTGGAGTTATTTGGCTACAATATCACATTTCATGCCCTCCTTGATCAAGTTGAGCAATTCTCCTTAGAGCTTACTTATCGAAGCCAACTCAGCCTTCCTACTAAATGCATTGGTGACTACATTGGCTGCATAGGGTTTGTACTCGAGCACATAGTTGAACTCAGATAAAAAATCCTGCCAACGAGCTTGCTTAGGGCTTAGCTTCTCTTGAGATTGAAAGTAGCTTGTAGCCACATTATCTGTCTTCATAGTGAACTTAAACCTATGCAAGTAATGCCTCCAAGTGCACATCCAATATACGATGGCGGGCATCTCCTTCTCTTGGACCGTGTACCTCCTCTCGGTGTCATTTAGCTTTTGACTTTCATATGCTATTGGATGCTTATCTTACATTAAGACGCCCTCTATGGTAAAATCAAGCGCATCAATGTGCACCTCATAAGGCTTGGAGCAATCGAGTAATGCCAACAAGGGTTCTTTCATGATAGCCTCCTTCAACTTTTCAAATGGTTGTTGGCATTGGATGGACCATTCCCAAGACTTATTTTTCTTCAATAAGTAGGTGAGTGGGGCTGCTTTGGTGGAATAACTCATAATAAACTGCCTATAATAATTAATAAGATCAAGAAAAGATCGAAATTCACTCACCTTACTCGGAGGTTCCTACTTTTGAATGGCTTTAACTTTGACTTTACCTATGAGAAGCTTGTCATCGTTGATCTTGTAGCCACGGAAATGTACTTCATTACTTACGAAAGTGCACTCCTCCTTCTTTACATATAGCTAATTCTCCTTTAGCACCTTGAACACAATTCATAGATAGTTGATGTGCTCCTCAAGATTGTTGGTATAGATAAAAATGTCATCCAAATACACCACCACAAATTGATCCAAGTAAGGAAGGAAGATATTGTTCATGAGTGTGTAGAAAGTTGTTGGTGCATTGGTGAGGCCAAAGGGCATGATAAGAAATTTATATGTTCTTTACCAGGTCACGCACGTGGTTTTTGGCTCATATTCTTCCACTATCCTTACTTGGTAGTAACCCGACCTTAAGTTAAGCTTGATAAACCGTCTTACTCCTCCAAGTTGGTCAAATAAGTTGGTTATCAATGGCATAGGGGTACTTGTTTTTTATGGTGACCCTGTTAAGTGCCTTATAGTCGATGCATAGGCTCAACGATCCATCACGCTTCTTTTGAAAAAGGACCTGTGCTCCATAAGGTGCTTTCGATGGTTGAATGAATCCAGCATTCGAAAGCTCTTTTAGTTGTCTCCTTAGCTCCTCCAACTTGGGTGGAAAAATAAGATATTGTCTCCTTAGCTCCTCCAACTCGGGTGGAAAAATAAGATATGGTGCCTTTGTGGGTGGTTTGGCACCAACCTCCAACTCTATTTTTTGATCCACCTCCCTCTTTGGTGGAAGCTTCTTTAGTAGTTTGGGTGGCATAACATCTTTAAATTCTTCAAGAACTTGACAAACCTCCCTTGGTGGCTCATCAGTAATGACTTCCTCTTCTTCTCCACAGAGTATGGCAAGGAATGTGACCTCTCCCTTCTTCATCCTTTTCTTGAGTTGCATGGCGAAGAGATGTTTGGAAGTGCTTGGCTTGCGCATTGTGGGAACCATGCATGGCCTCCCTCTAAGATGTATACGGTGTTGTTGTGAGGAAGAGGAACCACGTTGAATTGCCTTAAAAATTCCATGCTAAGCACAATGCTAAACTCATTCGTAGAAGCAATGGAAAAGTTTACTTTACCTTGTCATATACCAAGGTCTAGCTACATGTCACAAATCATTCCATCAAGTGGTTTTGCCTCAGCATTCACGGTCTTTAGCCACCCTTGTCCTTTCTCAAGCTTTAGGCTAAGTCTCATGGCATCCTCCCTCTTAATGAAGTTGTGCGATGCACAGGTGTCCACCATGGCTTGAGCATCATTGCCATTGATACTTGTCGCCACGTACATGAGGGAGTTATCCTTGATGACGTGTACAGGAACGGGATACGCTTTCAAGGAATTGAGGAGTTGTATGCAACCAATTTGGGTTGGCTAGGATGCTTCCCTGTAATAATCGCCTCCAAAAGTGCATATTGGTGTGCTCATTTGTAAATTTTGCTTCTGTGCTTGTGATGAATGTATACATGTAAGTTTTGTGAAGTCAGAGGATGTCAAGTGCAATGACAGGCTCTAAGTTAGGCAACTTATATAATTTAAAGTTTAACGAGCCGCAAACTCAAGCATGTCAGGCATAATGACAGGCGCCTGACATGGTTCAAAGTTCAGCAACTTCATTCCCAAACCCATGTGTGTTAGGCGCAAAATCAGGCGTAATCATAGGCACCTAACATGTTACCAAATTGTGCAGTACTTTCAAGTCTCTCTGTGTACGTGATTGTGTGTGTGATTTGTCTTGAGCCAGAACGTATGCATGTATGTGTGTGTTTATGGATGACACCCATTTATGTGTAGGTTTGTTATTTGAATTTTTTTATTTTTAATTTGCATTATTTGACAACTATGAGATTGATACTTTCCTTATTTAAAATAAGGAAAACAAAAACTATGAAATAAGGTAAATTTTGATTGGAGTTTGTCTTTAAATTAAGAAGCTGTGGAGAGGGAAATTTTTTGAATTCTCCTCTCCTCTTAGTGCTGTAATTTCTTAGTGAATTATTGAGAGAAATTTTGTGTGACAAACAATGATTTTTTACGATTTTCGAAAACTGAAGGCAAGTTTCACAACTATTTGTTGTTTGTTCTTACTTGTTTAAATCTCTTTTCTTTTTCAACGATTTCTTTGGATTGAATTGATGATTTATGCATGATAATATGGATTGTGTGTGCTGGAAATTTTGATCTAGGATGGGTTTCTATGGAATTGATGAAATGTGCTTGGATTTCAAGGAAAGTTTTGATTTTTACACTAAATGATGTAGGACATGTTATCATCTAGCAACCCATAGCCCATGACCCATAGAGTACACGTTAGATAGCTTTAATTTAGTTTCCTATTCTATTTAGGTTTGCTTATGTTTCTTATGCCTTGTTTGGTACACCGTATTATATCGTATTGTACTGTATTGTATAATATATAGTCTCAATACGGTGTTTGGTCAGCATTTTGTACTGGGTCAAAATTATCCAAAAAAAAACTTAATAAGATATTCATTGTATTATTCTGACCCACTTAAACACATGGGTCAGACGCCCAGACTAAATTTTTATTTCCTCGTTCCTCTCTCTTAATTCAGAAAGTATTACAAATTCATTGCCGCTTGTTCATATTCAGTCCAACACATCACTGATCGAAATGAACTCTATCCTCTCAGTTGTTCATCTATTCAAAAGGTAAATCTCACTTTTTGTTAACGATGATAATTTCTATCGACTCTTAAAAAATAATATTATATCTTCAATTTGTTATGTCAGACTTTCATATATATGACCTATTCAAAGGTCATGTTATTTTTATATGTTATTTATCAGTGCTTTTGTCGGTTTCTATCTGTGTGTTACGTGAAGCAGTATAATTCCATATCTTGAAATTTATTAATTCCTTAATGAAAAGAAAAAAAAAAAAAAGGGAAGCCATCATCAACGTTGAATAGATTGTTAATTAGTTTATGAATTTTTATTTATTTATTTCAATATATAATAGATTTTTTATTAAAATTTGGATCTGTCATTGTCCTTTTTTCTTTTAAATATTATTTTATATTAGCTATAGGTGAAATAGGGTTACATAGAGTTTGCAGATTTAATGAATAAATTCTAGTTCAAGATAATAAATATTCTGACACATTTACATAAACCCTATAAACCTAGCCCTCTTTTTTAATTGCAACTCATAGATTATTCAATAGAAGTCCTGTTGAACTTTTACAAAAAAAAAAAAAATAAATAGAAGTCCTGTTGGAGCACTAAGTAAGTTGGTAAGTCTTAAAGAAAACTAATGCGTATAGTATATGCCTATAATCATGCATGCTTCTGATTCTGAAAATTTATTAAAAGTTGTACTTAATTTGTTTTGTTTTACTTGGCTGGGCACCGTGTTTTAAGGCACTACTCACAATGATTAGATATAAGTGAGTGAGGGTTGATATTATATTCATTAAAAAGCTGAAAGTCCATGATGTGAGTGAAGGATAAAAAGTTAATTTGGTGTGGTGTAGCTGTGTAGGGAAAACGTGAGGATTGATAATAATAATAATAAATATAAGCGAGAGAGAGAGAATTATTGTTATACATACTCGGCAAAAAATACTTTATAAAAATTAGGATGGATTTTTACATGGAGATCTATGTTACTGTACTTTCATGTAGGTTGTATTAAATATTATTATTCAAATTGCTTGATGTATGTAGCTAAGAATGGTCAATTGATATGGAGTTTGTTTTTCTTCTTTTAAAATTATTAGCTATGGATCGAAGAAAGCTTGTTTTATTCTTGTTTATTGCAAACGAGTTAGAATTGGGAAACCTGTATCTGTAATGATGGTGTTGCTTATGTACACGTTTGCATCTTGGAATTATGAGAGGAGTGTGGTTATTAATAATCGACTTGGAAGGATTGATACAAGTTTGTCATGGCTAAATAGTTTGTTGGGAAATGATGTTTTTTGTATTAGTGAACTTAGGATGGATAGGAGAACATTAGCTATCTTATGTGAATTAATACGTCATGATGAAAATATTAAGCAAGATGGACTAGTTACATTGGAGGAGCAAGTGTGCATATTTTTGCACATACTTGCTCATCATGCAAAAAATCGAACAGTTGTTAGTAGATTCTGCAGATCAGGGGAGACAATTAGCAGGTATTTTAATTCGGTGTTGAAGGTAATTTTAAGATTATATGGCATATTACTTAAGAAGTCGGACCCTGTTCCTGAGAATTGCACAGATGATAGGTGGAAAATGTTGAAGGTATGTTAAAGGATTCGTTTAGGTTTATAAAATTAAGTTTAATGTTTGTAACATTTTATAATTATAACTTTAAGTGATTTTGATAATATTTTATTATGATTTAGAATTGTTTGGGAGCATTAGATGGAACTTATATAAAGGTGCGTGTACCTGAAAAGGACAAGTCAAGATACCGAACAAGAAAGGGTGAAATTGCCACTAATGTGCTAGGTGTTTGTTCAAGGGATATGGAATTTATATTTGTCTTGCCTGGTTGGGAAGGTTCGGCCTCCAATTCAAGAGTGTTACGGGATGCAATAAGCAGATCAAATGAATTAAGAGTACCTATTAGTAAGATTTAAATATTATTAAATTTAAATTAAATGTGTTTATTTATATAATTTTAAACTAATAAAAAATACTTTAGGCTCTTTAGGTTGTTATTATCTAGTGGATGCTGGTTACACTAATGGTGAAGGATTTCTTGCACCTTATAGAGGAACAAGATATCATCTTTCAGAATGGAGAGATGGTTATGCACCAGTTACTCATGAAGAATATTTTAATATGAAACATGCATCTGCAAAAAATGTTATAGAACACTGCTTTGGACTTCTTAAAATACGTTGGGCAATTTTAAGAAGTCCATGTTTTTATCCAATAAAATACAAAATCAAATTATTACAGCATGTTGTCTCATACATAATCTTATTAGAAAAGAGATGTCAATTGATCCAATTGAAAATGAATTCAATGCAAGTATAAACATTGAGAATGTAATAGAAGATGAGCTTGTTGGATCAATTGCTTCGTCAAACCAATGGTCTACATGGAGAGATGATTTAGCAAAACAAATGTTCGATGAGTGGAGACGACATCGCGGTCAATGAACATTGCTTATTTTATTTTATTTCTTTTCTATTTTATTGATGTTTGTAATAACAAAAGTTAGGGATTATTTTTTTTTCTATTTGGTTGATGTTTGTGATATTATAAATTATGAATGATCTTATATTTTGTAGTTTTATGGATGATAAATATTATTTTGTGTTGTTATATATAATGTTGTTTTTCATACTTTATTTAAACATCAATTTTATTTTATTTTATTGGATGTTTACTTTTAAGATGATGTTTATTTATTAAGAAATAAATAATTGTTAATTTCATTCATATGGTTGTATAGGAATGGAAATTTGAGGTAATTCTAATGATCAAAGTAAAAAGGGAATGAGGCGTACTTGGACCAAAGATGAGGAGGAAGCATTGTTAACTATTTTGGAGGATGTAGTTGCTCGTGGCCAACAATGTGGCACTGGTTCATTCAAATCTGAACCAATGACAATGATTGAGAGATCTCTGTCTATTAAGTGTCCACAATCTTTTTTGAAAGCCAATCCACATATTGAGTCCAAGTTAAGAAAGTGGAAGAAACAATATAGTGTAGTGTATGATATACTGAACAAAAGTGGTTTTGGATAGAATGACTCACTTAAATGTGTGGAAGTTGACAGTAATGAAGCATGGAGATCCTATGTGCAGGTTCTAATTAAATTTTTAATTTTTTTTTGTCTAGTTTATTAAGTGTTCAATTACATTAATAGTTAAACTTACAAGCTTTTGTTTTGTATGTTAGACTAATAAAAATGTAGAAGGATGGAGAGGCAGATCTTTTCCTATATATGACAGACTTCAAAATATATTTGGGAAGGATCGTGCAACTGGAAAAGGAACACAAGCCCCAGCTGATATGGCTAATGATACACATATTGATGAAATGAATGAAGATATTATGATTGATGATTCACATTCTCCAATGCTAATTAATCAAACCATACATTGTGAGCCTATTATACAATCTCAATTAGTTCGTAAGAATAGATCAAAGCCAAAACTTGATTTGGCAAAAGGGTTTCCTGAAATGGCTGACAAGGTGTGCTCAAGTTTGAAAAGCGATGCAAATGAGCGGATGGAAAAATTTACTAAGAGTTTTGTTCCAGTTGAAGATAATTATCCCAAATATTTAGCTTGTGAGCTTAAAAGATTGGGATTTTCATATAAGGAGAATCTGAAAATATCAAAAGTAATGAGGATGGACCCATCTAATGTGGAGGTCTTAAAAATTATTGAACACGATGCTGAGAAAATGGAATTTGCTATGTCATTTATGGGTGAAGAGTAGAAAGTATATTAGTGTTAGAATAAATGTCGTAGATTTTACTATGACACTTTAATTTTAATGTTTTGATGTAGAATTATATTTTCAAATTATGTGTTATGGATTTCACTATAATAATTTATTTTTAGTTGTTAGTAGTATGTTTAATTTACTTAGTTTCAACATTTTGTTATGGATTAAACTAAAATAAAATATTTTAATGTTATGACGTAGTATGGTTTTACATTATGTAATTTTTTTGAAATAAAATAGTAAGATTTTTTTGGAAAGAAAAAAATTAAAATTAAACTTTTTACCTAATGTAAATATAAATTTTGAATTATATTACAAATATATATATAACTTTTTATAAATTTTGAATTATATTATAACAATATATATATATTAAATAATAAAAAAATAATCCAGTCCGGTGTGCATCAAACACAGTATAATTAATTTAGTTTTTAATCCGAAACTGCACCAAACACAGTATAGTATTAATTTATTCAGTTCAATTCAGACCAGACCATTTCAATCCGAGTACTAATTAATAATACAGTACAGTCCTGTGCACCAAACGTGGCCTTAGTTTTCTAATTGAGTTAGGAGTCCTAATTGAGTTAGAAGTCCTAGTTGTTTTAGGGTTTTCTATCATCCTTATTTAAAGGTTGTATTGTTAGTTATTCTCCAGACTTTTCAGATTATTATTCAATTATTAAAATAGAATTTTCCACAGAACTTATTGTGTTCTTGTGTTATCGTATGTGATTGTGTGTTCCTCGCCTAAGTTGCGAGCTAAACTATTTCCGCTACCCCAGCAACGATGAAATTTCCAGTAAGGTTTACCAAGAAGGATGGAATATTCCTCTAAGGAAGAAGAGGATTTTCAGCAGCATCCTAGGGCTGGAAATCAGAGGGGAAATTTGCAAAAATTCAAGATGAAGATGGATCTCCCAAGTTTTGATGGACGGTTGAACATTGAAGACTTTCTTGACTGGATTCATACCGTTGAGAATTTCTTTGATTATTTGAATTGTAGAAGATAAACAGGTGAAATTGGTGGCATACAAACTTAAAGGAAGAGTGAGGCTGGAAATTCACAACGTGAGCAGTATGAAGGTATCAACCACGAGATAGAGGTTGGAGAAAAAATTCCACAAGCGGCTGCACCTATTTTTCAAGAAGGGGATAAAGTTGTTGATTCTTTAAAGGCTACCAATGTACAAATTGAAGAACCAGCTCTTCAAATAAATCAAGTGGATAATTCTGAAAGGGATTGTCAATTAGTTGTGGAACAACATGTGTTTGATGTTGAGCACAAGGTGAAGTGCTTCGTCAAGAGGAAACAGCAAGGAATTTGGCTTTTACTAGCAAAGATTTATTTTCTTTTGCTGGAATAGATTTATTTTCTTTATTTTACAGTTAAATTTTGGAAGAATCTAATGCAGACAAGCACAATCAGATGTTTTTCAAATTGTGTAATTGTGCAGTTCCATTGGATGTCTTTTTGTGCACATTTCATGTTTATGGTGGCAAGTCTTGTAAAAGGACAACAAAACTGATTTTTAGCTCTACAAACCTATATTTATGGTGAACTATACTGTTAAGACAATATAAAAGAGAAGGGTTAAAGAGGATTTATGCACTTGGAGTTGCAACATATGATGAGTTTCCTCTACCTCCAAAAAACTCAGGACGAGTTTTCTTCAAGTAGAGGGGATTGATGTAGGACATGTTATCATCTAGCAGCCTGCAGCCCATGACCCATAGAGTACACATTAGATAGCTTTAATTTAGTTTCCTGTTCTATTTAGGTTTCCTTATGTTTCTTAGTTTCCTAATTGAGTTAGGAGTCCTAATTGAGTTAGAAGTCCTAGTTGTTTTAGGGTTTTCTATCATCCTCATTTAAAGGTTGTATTGTTAGTTATTGTCCAGACTTTGCAGATTATTATTCAATTATCAAAACAAAATTTTCTACAGAACCTATTGTGTTCTTGTGTTATCATGTGTGATTGTGTGTGTTCCTCACCTAATCTGCGAGCTAAACTACTTCCGCTACGCCACTAAACCCTATTTCTCTTTATGGTCGGTCCTTTGGTATATAACAAGATTAAATTTTTGTTCAAGTTTGATCATTAAATCAAGACTGATCATGTTTAGTAATGAATAATTCTTTATTGTTTCAAATTGACTTATGGAAGAACAATAATTTCCTTAAGATACATGTGATTTAAATCAAATTATGAAGGGATATTGTTTGCTAAAAAATTATGGGCATTTTAGCTTTATTAATCTATTGAATATTCATGTTTCTATTAAGTTTCAATTTATATTTTATTACTGGAATTTTCTGGACATTTATTTACATGCATTTATGTGAAAATTATGTCACAATGATATTTTGAACTAGGTAATGCTTGCTGGAAATTTTGGTACTACATTATATGAGATCATATATGGTAAGTTTCATTTATTTGTGGCTGAAAATTTTGAAAATAAATAGAAATATAAGTGTATGCATGGTATGGATTGTATTACTTATGGTTGAAGATAGCCAAAATCTATATAAGAAATTATTGTAATAATTTGCCATAAAATATATATTTTGGATATGATGGATTGATGAATGCATGTATAATTGGTTTCTTAGTTGGTGAAATAAGGTATGCATGATCACAAGTATGTAAACATGAGTATATGCATTCAAACATGAATATAAAATTCGGTTTTACAAGAAATTCACAACATCAAGATTTATGGAAAAGAAAAATACATTTTCAAAGGAAACACCTTATACTCAAATATAAGTAACTTTGAAATGGAGCTTTTGTATATATGTATGGAACCATACAAGAGAAGGCTTAGTTTAATGGATCTTTTAAGTTTACAGGGTTTACATGAGCACATGTAAAAGAATCTGTGTATGAGGGAGGACTCATTAAGGATCATAATAAGGGCATGGCTAATGCTATTTGGCCGAAGTTATTGGCATCGATTTATACTTGCATGGCTAGGATGCAAGTCGTCCTTTTACCCCACTTAAGCACATATGCCTCCTTATAATTTGAAATCTCTTGGGATATATTGTTTAGCTATTCAAGGGATATTGTATGGATTACCGATGAATAATAACTCCTATGGATATTTATATGAAAGTCCTACAATGGTAGTTATGTTTTCAAACTAAATAAAGATGTTTTGGTTTAAACTATGCAAGATCTATTCGAAAGCAAGTAAATATGCATTGATTCACGCATATAAGCATTTCATGTTGTGTGTACACTGTGGAACTTGCTGAGTGATTTATCACTCACTCTTATTTGCTTATATGTGTAAGTAATGACACTGATAAATGATTAAGTGGAATGTGAAATTGGGGAAATCTGTGATGTAGTGTTCAGCTATATTGTTCTGCATGATCCAAGCTAATAAGATGTTTTCACTATACTATAATTTAATTTGTTTTCTCTGTTTAAAAAGTTTATAAAATCAAGATATTTGTTAAGTTTCTTTTTACATGTGGGTTATCATTTGAGATACTATTAATAATATTATTACTGGTATTTGGATAAATTTTAAAGTAGTACTATTATTTTATAGATTCGAAGTAAAGAGGAAAAAAAAATTTGGACTTATTTTATGTCACAAACTATGCAAAGTAGCATGTAAGTTTCGGTTAAGGGGTGTTAAAGTGTTTGGTATCAAAGCCCCATTTCCTTCAAACCCCGTTTCTATTAAACCCCATTTTCTAAAGCACTTCTGGGTTATTTAAAATTTATTTAGATCATGCAAGCCGAGAACCCCTTTACGATCCCACAATACACACTTTATGCTTGCTTATTTGATTATTCTTACACGAATATATATTGAGATTATGTGTTTTATTTTTGTAAAGATGATAGGAAAGTTTGTTTATTTTTGTGATGAGGTAAGTGATGCTAAATCACATTATGAACATCCTAAGAAAGGTTTGAAGGATGACCCTATCATTGTAAGTAACTCAGAGGAAGTGGATCAAAAGGATGAATTGGAGAATAACAAGAGCAAATGGGATGCCGAATTCGATGCAATGCTTGACGAAGAGCAACAGATCCCAGTTTAGGAATATGTGTGCGGGTTTAGAGATATGCTACCATTTGAGGAGGGAGAACCTCTTCCGACTTAGTTCACTAGTGAAGAGGACTATAAGAAGGACCGAGAAGAGATGCATGAAGCAGTGAGAAAAAAGATCATGAAGGAATTGAAAAAAGAAGATTTTGACCCTTTTCAATGTTCATTGGCTTCAAGGACATCCGAAGGATATGGATTTCGAGATGAGTTATGCTAGGGTGGATGATAAGGATTATCGAGATTCCGATGTTGATGAGAATAAAGACCCTGATACCCCACCTTATTATCATAGTGATGAGTTTTATGATAGTTTTTCAAGTGAGGAGTAGGTGTTAGGATTTATTTTCCCAAACTTAGTTGGAGCTTTCTTTTCAGTTGTTTACATATTAACTTGAATCACTTTGATGTGATAATCATTGTTAAACATTATTGGTTCAATAAAGTATGAATATTTTCTTTTTATCTAATTATGTACAAATTATGTGTGGGTGTTTAAAAAAAAGTAAATACATGTTATGCTTGTTTGTGGCTGCACAATGTGGTGATTATGTTTAAGTTCTACATGCTTTCTCTCTTAAGATTATACAACCACCTAGATCAGCGAGTCCTAATGAAAGAACTAATGCTGAAGTAATAATGCAAAATTTCCTTCATCCAATGATGAATATGGCTGCACAAAATCAAGTACAACAAGATGGAATTACAAGTGTAGTGGAACATTTTTGAAGACTACATCCGCTGCCATTTGAAGGATCTTCAAATCCATTGCACACTGAAAAATGGATAAGGGAGATAGGGAAGATTTTTATGTTAATGCGTGCTCCAAGATGCAAAAGGTCACTTGTGCTACATTTATACTTAGGAAAGGCACAAGTCATTGGTGGAATTTAACGAAGAGGACCTATAAAACCACTAAGAACCCAATGGTTTGGGCTAGGTTGAAGGAGTTATTTCTGAAAAAGTATTTTCCCTTTGTGAAGAGGAATGAGAAGGAAGCGTAGTTCATTCACTTGACTCAAGGAAATCTATCATTTTTGGAGTACGAGCGAAAATTTGATGAGTTGTCAAGGTATGCACCGCACTTGGTAAACACTAAAGAACGTAAGGCAAGACAATTTAAAGTGGGTATCTCTACAAAGCTATAGTTGTACTACAACTCAATACCTATGCTGAGGTGTTAAAAAGGGCATAGATTATAGCCAAGGATGATTCTGTGACTAAGACTAAGTCGGTGAACAATGAAAAGAAGTCTTGGAATAATAATAAGAAGAAACAACATGGATGCAAGGATGGAGAGAAGAAGCAAAAGTATAATGGTGAAAGGAAGGATTTTCCACTATGTGCTATATGCAAGAAGTATCATTCTGGAGAGTGTTTCAAGAAGACTGGCGCATGCTTTAGGTACGGAAAGATTGGATACGTGGCTCACGATTGTCCGGAGGCGCCTAAAGAGCAGAAACCGATTCAAGGATGAGTGTATGCACTGACTCATGGCAAAGCTGAGAAGGACCCCTCTATTGTTACAAGTATGGTTCGTTTGGGTAATCTCAAGGCTTACACTTTATTTGATTCGGGATCTACGCTTTCTTTCATATCAAGCCAAATCGTGTCTAAGATGATGGTGACACTATCAAGATTAGACCCTGAATTTCTTATTTCAACATTGTCAGGTGTTAGTATGTGTGCTAAATCTATATTTAAGTCTTGTGAAATTTCCCTTGGAAGCAACACAATACTTGTGAATTTGATTGTGCTTGATATATATGATTTTGATATTATCTTTGGTATGGATTGTTTGTCTAAAAATAGAGCTCAAATTGTATGTCAACAGAAGTGAGTTCTCTTTAGTCCACTTGATGGGCACTATTTCGAATTTAAGTGTACGAAATTTAAACCTTTGCTTCGTTTGATCTTTGCAATGCAAACATGGAAAAGTTTAAGAAATGACTGTCAAGCTTTTATGGTTCACATATTCAGCATGAATGTGGATGCTCAAGACCCTCAACATGTTAGGGTTGTGAATGAATTTTTGGATGTGTTTACTAATGAGCTACCATAGTTGCCGCCTAATAAAAAGGTGGAGTTCACTATAGATGTTTTATTGGGAACTGCACCAATATCTGAGGCACCATATCATATAGCACCTACAGAATTGAAAGAACAACTGCAAGAACTTCTAGAATGAGGTTTCATTCAACCAAGCTTTTCCCCATAGGGAGCACCAGTTTTGTTCGTAAAGAAGAAGGATGGATCAATGCGACTGTGCATTGATTATACAGAATTAAATCGTGTGACGATCAAGAATAAGTACCCGTTACCAAGGATTAAAGACTTGTTCGATCAATTGTAAGGAGTTAACGTATTCTCAAAGATTGATTTTTTTATCTGGTTTTCACCAATTGAAGTTAAAAGAGGTGGATGTACCAAAGAGTGATTTAAGAACATGATATGGGCATTATGAGGTTTTGGTTATGTCATTTGGACTAATTAATGCACCTGCTGCTTTCATGGACCTAATGAATCGAGTGTTCAACGATAACTTGGATAAATTTATTATTGTCTTTATTAATGATATACTAGTTTATTCTAAGACTACTGAGGAGCATGAAGAACATCTAAAAATTATATTACAACAGCTATGTGAGAAGCAACTTTATGTCAAATTCAAAAAGTGTAATTTTTGGCTTGACAAGATTTCTTTCTTAGGTCATGTTGTGCCTAAGGAAGGGATACAGGTTGATCCAGGCAAAGTTGCGACTGTGCAAGATTGGAAAAGGCCGACAAATGTAGGAGAAGTTCGAAGTTTCCTAGGTTTGGCAGGTTATTACTAAAGGCTTGTTGAAGGCTTTTCAAAGATTAATGTCTCATTAATGCAATTGATGAAAAAGAATGTGAAGTTTGTCTGGACTAAAGCTTGTGAGAAAAGTTTCATGAAGCTTAAATATAGGCCAGTTATAACCCTTGTACTCACTATACCTAATGGAAAAGACAAGTTCATGATCTATAGTAATGTATCTGGTAAAGGACTGGGCTGGTTACTTATGCAAAACGAAAACGTAATTGCTTATGCATCATGATAGTTAAATTCGTACGAACGCAACTATCCGATGCACAATTTGGAGTTGGCTATTGTCGTCTTTGCACTGAAGATTTAGAGACATTACCTTTATGGTGTAAAGTGTAAGATTTACAGTGACCATAAAAGTCTGAAGTATTTCTTTTCTCAAAAGAAGTTGAACATGAGGCAATGAAGATGGTTGGAATTGATTAACGATTATGATTTTTCTATCAATTATCATCCTGGAAAAGCCAATGTAGTAGCCGATGCTCTGAGTAGAAAGTATGTCAATTTTTATAGTAATCTAATCACTATGCAACTACATATTTTAAAAGATCTGAGAAGAATGGATATTGAGTTATTTACTAACCAATATTCATACATGTTGTCTATACTCAAGGTACAACCATCATTGGTTGATAAGATTAATGAAGAACATGAAAGTGATACAAGTTTAACGAAGATCAAAGAAAAAGTTATTCAAGGAAAAAGACCTAAGTTTATTCTCATTGGAGATGGAACTCTAAAGTTTGGAAATCATCTTTACGTGCCCAACGATGAAGCAATTAGAAAGGAAATGTTGGTGGAGGCTCATTGTACACCTTACACAGTATATTCTGGAACCAGTAAAATGTACAAGGATGTCGCCAAAGTTTTTTGGTGGAACAAAATGAAGAAGGGCATTACGCGGTTTTTGGAGCAATTACAAATGTGTCAACAAGTGAAGATAGAGAATCAGAGACTCTCTATAATGCTTAAACCTCTGATAATTCCTGAATAGAAATGGGAGCATATCGCCATGGACTTTGTTGTAGGATTGTCATTATCATAACATGGTAATGATGCAATATGAATAATAGTGGATTAACTCACCAAATCTGCTCACTTTTTACCTATGCATATGACGCATCCTATGGAAAGGTTTTCGTAACTTTATGTAGATGAGATTGTGAGACTTCATGGAGTGTCTGTTTCAACTGTGTATGATCGTGATCCAAGGTTCATATCGTTGTTTGGCAAGAGTTTGCATAAGGCTATGGGAACGAAGTTGAACTTTAGTACTGTTTTCATCCTCAGTCTAACAAACAATCCGAAGGACAATTCAAACTCTTGAGGATATGTTGCATGCTTTTATGCTAGATTTTCAAGGGAAATGGAAGAAACATCTACCACTTGTAGGATTCGCATACAATAATAGCTATCATGGAACTATTGGCATGGCAACCTACAAAGCTTTGTATGGAAGAAAGTGTCACTCTCTAACTCATTGGGACAAAGTAGGACCTAAGATTTTACAGCAAACAAGTGAAGTCATAAGCATAATTCGATAGAGAATAAAGGTTGTTCAAGATAGACAAAAGAGTTATACTGATAATCGACGGAAGGATCTGAGTTTCGATGTAGAAGACAAGGTTTTTCTTAAAGTAGCACTGATGAAAAGTGTTATGAGATTTGGAATGAAAGAAAAGCTAAGTCCACATAACATTGGACCGTTTGAAATTTTAATAAAGATTGGTGAATTTGCTTATCATCTGGCTTTGCCGCTAAACTTATCAAGTGTGCACGATGTATTTCATGTAGCTATGCTGAGAAAGTATATGGATGACCTATCGCATGTGCTAGAATTTGAACCTTTAGAAGTAAGAGATAATCTTACTTATGAAGAAAAACCGGTGGAAATTCTAGATAGACGAGATCAAGTGCTAAAGACTAAAACCATTCCTTTGGTTAAAGTTCTTTCAAGAAATCATGCTATGGAAAAAGCAACATAGGAACGTGAAGATGAAATGAAATCCAAGTACTTGAATTTATTTTCTCGTAAGTTTTAGTTTTTGATTTGAGCAAATTTCAAGAAACTGTAATAACAGCCTCCAAAAGTGCATGTTGGTGTGCTTATTTGTGAATTTTACTCTGTGTTCTTGTGCACAAGTGTGTACGTGTAAGTTTTGTGAAGCATTGCGAGGACTCGAAGTCAAAGGATATCAGGCGCAATAACAAGTTCTAAGTCAGGCGCCTTATAGAATTTAAGGTTCAACGAGCCCAAAGCCCAAGCGTGTCAGACCCTATTTCTTTTTATGGTCGATCCCTTGGTGTATAACAAGATTAAATTTTTGTTCAAGCTTGATCGTTAAAATCAAGGTTGATCATATTTAGTAATGAATGATTTTTTATTCTTTTAAGTTGATTTATCGAAGCGCAACAAATTATGAAGGGATTTTTTGCTAGAATATTTTAGGCATTTTAGCTTCGTTAATCCATTGAATATTCATGTTTCAATTAAGTTTGAATCTATATTTTGTTGCTGGAATTTTCTGCACATTTATTTACACGCAATTATGTCAAATTTATGTCACAATTATGTTTTGGATTAAGTAATGTTTGCTGAAAATTGTAGTACTACATTACATGAGATCATATATGGTGAGTTTGATTTATTTGTGACTTAAATTTCTGGCTATGCATGTTCTTATGAATTTCTCTGTGGAGAATAGCTTGCTGGAAATTTTGAAAATAAATAGAAATATAAGTGTATACATGGTATGGATTGTATTACTTTTGATTAAAGATAGCCAAAACCTATAAAAGAAATTATTATGATAATTTGCCATAAAATATATATCTTGGATATGACGAATTGACGAATGCATGTACACTTGGTTTCTTAGTTGGTGAAACAAGTTATGCATGGTCACAAGTATGTAAGCATGAGTATGTACATTCAAAAATGGATATAAAATTCGGTTTTACAAGAAATACAGAACATCAAGATTTATTGAAAAGTAAAATACATTTTCAAAATAAACACATTGTAGGCAAATATGGACAAGTTTGAAATGGAGCTTTTATATGTATGTATAGAACCGCACAATAGAATGCTTAGTTTTATGGATCCTACTAAGTTTATAGGGTTTACATGGGCACATGTAGCCAAATTTGTGTATATGGGAGGACACATTAAGGATCACAATGAGGGCATGGCTAATATTCTTTGGCCGGAGTTATTGGCATTAGTTTATACTTGCAAGGATAGAATGCAAGTTGTCCCTTTACCCCACTTATGCACAAATGCCTCTTTGTGGTTTGAAATCTCTTGGGATATACTGCTCAGCTATTCAAGGGATATTATATGGATTACCGACGGGTAATAGTTCTCATGAATATATATATATATGGAAATCTTACAATAGTGGTTATGTTTTCAAACTAAATAAAGATGTTTTGAACCATGCAAGATCTATTTGAAAACAAACAAGTATGCATTGATTCACACATAAGCATAAGCATTTTATATTGTGTGTGCACTATGGAATTTGTTGAGTGATTTGTCACTCACTCTTGTTTGCTTATATGTATAGGTAATGACACTGAAAACTGATTAAGTAGAACATAGACTTGAACAAATCTGCGATGTGGTGTTCAACTTTGTTGTTTTGCATGATCCAAGCTAATAAGATGTTTTCGCAATACTATTATTTAATTTCATTTTCTCTGTTTAAAAAGATAAAACCAAGATATTTGTTAAGTTTCTCTTTACATGTGTTTTATAATTTGAGATACTATTAATAATATTATTATTAGTATTTTGATAAATTTTAAAATAGTACAATTATTTTGTGGATTTGAAATAAAGAGGAAGAAAAAGCAAAAAAAAAATGGTCTTATTTTACGCCACAAGCTATGCAAAGCAGCATTCCCTAGATCGGATCGGTGAGTTTCGGTTAAGGGTGTTACATTCCCTCTCTTAAAGTATAGCACTAAGGCTGAGTTTTGTATTTAGAATTAGACAGGATTAAGTTTGTACCCAGACTAGAACTGATCTGATCGGACTAAGACTAGGACAATTTTAGTATCGTCCTATATTTGATACATTCATACAAAATTATGGACTTTTTATCTTGTGTTTGGTGCAAGCCGGACTGGGACTAAATATTTTTTTGAAACAAAATATATATTGTTAAATTTATATTTATAATATATATATTTATTAAGCCATTTTTTTATTTCATATAACTTATTATTAGTTATTTTGTAATATATTAGTTAATAGATTTTTTGATTAAATTTTTTAGTTACATTAATTATTTTTAAAAAAAACTATAAAATATTTTCTATTAATTTTATTTTTGTGAGGTCAAAAATATACTTCATTTCTTCATTTGTATATATATATATATATATATATATATATATATATATATATAACATTATAATATTATACATATAAATTCATAATACCTTCACAAATAAAATAACAAATTTGTTTAAATGTGATATTATATTGGTACATAAGTCATATTAATTTGATTTGGATTATATACTAATACAACTAATAAAAAAATACGTTCATAAATATAACTCCAACCGCACAATCTAATACAAAGCTATTGATGCATTTATTATTGAAGTACACACATCTCAAAACATAGTCAGGTGTATGTGCAGTATTTATACTTTTTTGCATTTGTGGGGACTCAGGAGGTTTGTTCAAATACCGTTCAACATATTCCACATATGCATTTTTAGCTTCTTCAATTGTAATATAAGATTGATATAAATTATTTTTAAACTCATTAACTTGTTCTTGACATTCAAGCCAAACGGAATAAATTTCAGGCTGTCTGCCCTTAAATACAACAAAAACTACTTTCCTCGCCACAAAATTTTCCTACATTTAATTTAATATTTAACAATGAAACAAAATAATTTATAAATTGCATAACAATACAATCATCAATTGAACAAAAGAAAGGGGAAAAAAATACAAAAAAATGAAATTTAAAATCAACATAACTGTTATACCCAAATCCTACAACATAAATTGTACATACTTCTTCAAAAAAAAAAAAGTAAACATTATAAATTTCAAACATAATAATTGTCTCATGATCGGCAATGATAATAAATGCAAACACAATAAACCAACTTGCTTGTTCAAAATAAAAATAAGTTAACAAAACAAAATTGCAAACACAAGAATTGTCTCATGATCAGCATGCCAACTATTTAATCTTTAATTGATAATGCAAACTTTATTTTTTTTACCATTAGTCATAATTATATTGAACACCTTCACATTTGAGGGGTTCATCCTTATTGATTTGGATATGCTCAACTTGTTCTTAGTAGAAAACCCTAGCCTTTTTAGCTCAATTTTCAACTACTTCGGATAGTTATCTGCAACTGGTAGAATAATATCACCAAATTGAGTCATACGCACATTTGCTTCCACTTGGAAGCTTGTGCACATCCTCTTAGCTACTTCACTAAACCCTGCAACTATATTATCCTGTGACTTTCCCTTCCTCCTATGCCCTGATTGATTGGCAGAGTGTATGGTTTAATTGACACTCATGGTAGAAGGTATATCTGCAATCCCAATTGTTTCATTTTCTTCATTTCTATCATCCAAATGCCTATCGCTTTCCATGTCTTAAGCAACTTGTGCTGCTTTACCAGTAGCGTTATCTTTCCTAAAAATATTCACAAGCCTATCATATATGGGAAATAATTTGTCTCACCAACCTTCAACATGTTTATTACTCTAACAAAATAAATCAATATATATATATATATAAGGAAATTAATGTGAATTGGGTATAACAAAATTATAATTTTTAAAAAATTATAGTTTAGGTAGCAAACCTAAGCATATGCTTGTCAAACATCAAGACTATCAATCTCTACACACTTTATTTCTTCATTCCATCCAAAGCCACTTTTATTCAACATATCATACACAATTCGATATTGTTTCTTCCACTTCTTTAACTTTGATTCTATATAGGGGTTAATTTTCAAACCCGAATTTGGACACTTTTCAGCTAAAGCTCTCTCAATTATTGTCATTGTTTCAGACTTGAAAGAACTGGTGTCACAACGCATGCCATGAGCAACAACATCATCTAATATATCTAACAATGATTCCTCTTCTTTTTTAGTGCAAACACGTCTGCTTCCATATCTATTTTGAGCAGCACTACTACCTCTAGTTTTCATTCCTATGAAATAATAATTTTCATTTCAAAACAATAGTAGACAGTCCATATATAACTAGCAAAGAAACTATTCATTACATATCCATCATAAACAATTTATCCAAATATTTAATTTCAATCATCAAGCATAAAAAGTATGAAAACTAATCATACAAATTCATTACATATCCATCATAAACAATCCATCAAAATATTTCATTTCAATCATCAAAAATTATTCATACAACAAAATTATTCAAACATTTGTTTAGTCAAATCATCTTTCCATCTAGTCTATTGACTTGAGGATGCAACTGATACAATAACAACTTCTGCTACAACATTTTAACTATTCGATGACAAATCATATGCAGTTTTATCAATATCAACTAACATCTCTCTTCTAATAAGATTGTGTATATGACAGCATTCCATAATAATTTAATTTTGTGTCTTAATTAGATAGAAAGACGGACTCTTTAAAATTGTCCAACGCATTTTAAGAATTCCAAAGCAACGTTCTATGACATTTCATACAGATGCATGCTTCATTGAAATATTCCTCAAGAGTCAATAAGATAAAACCACCTCTCCATTTTGAAATGTGATACCTTGTTCCCCTATAGGGTGCAAGAAATCCTTCACCATTAGTATAACCAGCATCCACAAAGTAATAGTAACCTAATATTAAAAGAATATCTAGTATCAGTTTAGTTCTAATGAAATTCACACATTCAATCTTTTTCTTTTAATTTTTTTTCATGTAAACCTCTTACCACTAGGTACTCTTAAACCATTAGATCTATTTAGTACATCACGTAGCACTCTTAAGTCAAAAGCTGAACCTTCTCATCCAGGTAGCACAAATATGAACTCCATATTCCTTGAACAAAAACCTAAAACATTGGTTGCAAACTCACCCTTTCTTGTTCTATATCTTACTTTATCCAACTCAGGTACACTTACTTTAATATAGGTTTTATCTAGTACTCTCAAACAATTCTAAACAATCCATAAATTAATTTAACTTAAAGTGTAGTAAAAAAAATAAGTGATTAAATATTAACATAAATATTAGAAAGAAAAACTAATCTAATGACATACTTTAAACATTTTCCACTTACTATCAGTGCAATTCTCAAGGACAGGATCCGGCTTCTTAAACAAGATTTGATGTAATTGTATAACTGCACTTAACACAGAATTGAAGTACCTACTAATCGTCTCTCCTAACCTATAAAGAATTTGCATAAGTGTCCATATTTGAGAGTCCATATTTGCATCTGAAAGAATTTAAGGAAGTGTCTACCACATTTAATGATCAAAATTGCACTGAAGAGATTGTTAAATTTAAATTATTTCCTTTTTCTTTGAAAGATAAAGTAAAAACTTGGCTTAACTCTTTGAAACCAAGAACAATTGGTACATGGTAAGAAATGCAAAGTGAGTTTCTAAAACAAAACTTTCCAACACACAAAACCAATACTTTGAAAAGACAAATCCAAAATTTTTCTCAAAATTCAAATGAAGCCTATTTTTAATGTTGGGAATGTTTTCAAGATTTATTAAATTCTTGCCCATATCATAGTTTTGAAAAATGGCGTACCATAAGTTTTTTTATGAAGGGTTAACATCTGAAACTAAACAGTTTTTGGAAATAATGTGCAATGGTGAGTTCCTTAATAAAGAACCTGAAGAAGCCTTAGAATATTTGGATCACATGGCTGAGAACTCTCAATCTTGGCATGGTACTAATCCATCCAAAAATTCAATTAGATCAAATCTTGCAAGTGCTAATAAAGGAAAATATAAGCTTAGCCAAGAAGATAATCTAAATGTTAGGTTCGCCAGTTTAGCTAGAAAGATTGAAGCCATGGAGTTAGCAAAAGTAAAAGAAATTAAATCTATGCAAAATGAAGAAATTTGTGATATTTGTGATGATTTTAGATACTTAACAAATGAGTGTCAAAAAATTCCTATTTTTAAAGAAGTTGTACATGAACAAGTAAATATTATGAATAATTTAAAAAGTCACTTACATCTTCTTTTTCAGATTCATACAATCCGGGATAGAGGAACCACCCGAACTTCAGTTGGAGGAATGACAACAATGCCCACACAATGCCCTCTCAAGGTACGTCAAATATTCCTCCATATGCACCATCACGATCGAGAAATCTTGAGGAAACAATACAAGTATTTATTCAAGGCCAAACAAACATCAACAATCAAACTTCACAAGCTATCAATGAGATCAAGAACACACTTTCTGCCTTGACTTCATCTTTGTAAACTCAAGAAAAATATAAGTTTCCTTCTCAACCTCAACCTAATCCTGCTAACCAATGTCATATGTCTACTTCAAATGAGAATCAACCTGAAAATGTTAATTCTGTTACAATTCTTTAAAGTGAAAAAGTCATTAACAAAACTATAACATTCAAAGACCACGAAAAGAATGCGCTCCCGGAGCCAAAACATAATGGTAAGGATAACGGTAAGCATGATGAACTTGAACCTATTTTTAAAGATAAAAGCTTATTTTCTGCACATTTTCTTCAAAGATTAGAGCCAATTAAAAATTTAAATAAAAATTATGAAATCTTTGAAGTTTTGAAACAACTAAAGGTTAGTATTCCTTTGTTGTATGCAATAAATCAAATTCCATCTTATGCTAAATTTTTGAAAGATTTATGCACTGTCAAAAAGAAATTGCATGTACAAAAGAAAGCATTTTTAACTGAAAATGTGAGTTCCATCATCCAACAAAATACTCCACCAAAGTATAAAGATCCTAATTCTCCAACAATTACATGTATTATTGGAAATACTAAAGTAGAGCATGTTTTACTTAAAGTTTTCATAGATGATTTTTCTGTGTTTGGTGACTCATTTGATGATTGCTTATCTAACTTAAAAAATATTTTGATTAGGTGTGAAGAGAAGAATCTTGTGATCAATTAGGAAAAATATCACTTCATGGTGAGAACTAGTATTGTCCTTGGACACATCGTTTCATCAAAAGGAATTGAGGTCAAATCCTAAAATCTTGGACTTCACAAGACAAAAGAAAGTTTTTAACTGAGGTGAACAACTTTTATTGGGATGAACCCTATCTATTTAAGTATTGTTCTGATCAGATATTTCGTAAATGTGTAGCCGACCATGAGGTAAATAGCATTATCAATTTTTGTCATTCAGAAGCATGCGGAGGTCATTTTTCTTCAAAGAAAATGGCTGCAAATATCTTGCAGTGCGGATTTTACTGGCCCACATTATTCAAAGATACGCATGCATTTTGCAAAACATGTGACAATTGTTAAAGATTGGGATTCATTTCAAAAAGAAACATGATGTTATTAAGTCCTATTCTTGTTATTGAAATTTTTTATTGTTGAGGTATAGATTTCATGGGACCATTTACACCATCATTTGATTTTGTATATATATTGGTAGTAGTAGATTATGTTTCAAAATGAATAGAGGCAATTCTAACTCGACATAATAATCACAAAACACTGATTAAATTTTTTAAAAAATATATTTTAAATTGTTTTAGAATTCCTCAAGCCATTTTAAGTGATGGGGGAACATATTTTTACAATAAGCCCTTTAAATTTTTAATGGAAAAATATAGAATCAAACACAAAGTTGCCACCCCTTATCACCCCTAGTCAAATGGACAAGTAGAACGTACAAATAGGGAGATAAAGCAAATCTTAAAAAAAACGGTTAGTCCAAATCGCAAAGATTGGTTTTTGAGACTAAATGATGCACTTTGGGCATATCGAATAGCTTCAAAAATTCATTAGGCATGTCTCCTTATTGGCTAGTCTATGAAAAACCATGTCATTTACCTGTGAAACTTGAACATAAAGCTTATTGGGACATTAAAGTCTTTAGTTCAAACCTTGATGATGCATGCAAATTACGAAAGTTACAAATAAGTGAACTTGAAGAATTGAGAAATGATGCATATGAGAATTTGAAAATTCAAAAAGCTAAAATCAAAGTTTTTCATGACAAAGAAATTTTAAGAAAAACATTTGATGTTGGTCAAAAGGTTTTACTTTATAATTCTCGACTTTATATATTTCCTGAAAAATTAAGATTAAGGTGGAATAGTTCATTCATTGTTAAACATATGTATCCTTATGGAGCTGTTGATATTGAGAATCTTAAAAATGGTACTGTGTTTAAGGTAAATAGACAAAGACTCAAACCATTTTTAGAAAATCATGTTTTTGATAAAAAAAAATTATTTCTCTTTCTGACCCTTGTTATGAAACATAATAATGGTCAATTGATGTAAATATTTTTGATTTTTTTTAATTTCTTTTATTGTTTTGATTGAGGATATTTATGGTTTAATCAATTTCTTCCAAGTTAAATGGCGGATAACGGTACTCCGTGATTTTCAAATCGATTTATTTTCAGTTTCCCATAATAATTGATCCTTTTTCTCCCTACAATGGATGTCACTCTTACAAATTTGAAAAAATACTTTCCTTTCTTTCCTCGTAATGCTATAATAAAAATTTATAAAGCCAGGTGTGCAAGATTGAAAATGTTAATGTACAAGGGGATGCTTGGAGATATACACTAGATAATTGAGGCCAAGGTCCGATTTGCTGGTGAATCTTCAAATTTGTTTACCCCATACATACCTGGGATGGGTAAGAGTTCATATTCTAAAAGGAGAAGAACAAAAAGAATGCAAGTTTGTCACAAATGTGCACGATGGACTTGCAACAAGTGATGTTCTTTAGGAATGGTTTTCGTTAATCGAGAAGATAAAATAAACTTTATTAAGGATGGATTGAGTAAGGAGTCACTGGATGATATCTTATTGACTCTTGAGACGCATCCATGTGGAGTTGTCAGGAACTTCTTAATTTGTGGCATATTTTCAAGGATGAACAACAACGTTGCAGTCTTGGGAATCTGACTCTAAAAGACCCTGTTTGCCAATTTATAAGAAAATTGGATGAGAAGCATATTCTCGACTCATAGAAGGCGTTTAAGTCGTTACTAGACATAAAACCAGAGGAAGATATGAGCCACAATCACAACTACATGCATGTTATTATTTTGGTTTAAAAAAAAAACTTTTTGTATTTTAATTTTCAACCTTGTCTGCGCACTGCTGGCCTACCCATGTAGGTATCATCATTGTATTTTTTTATTTTTTGCATGGTCTATTTACCTATTTAAACACCTCATTTTTTCATCACAATCCAAGTCTTAGTTATTGAAAAGTCAAGATGGAGGGAGCTTCTGTCTGTTGATTCACAAATATTTGTGTATTTTGTGGATCAAGTCCTGGGAAAGATAGAGAGTTTCTAAAAACTGCACACACCCTCGGTCGAGTGCTCGCTGAGAAAAAGATTCATTTAGTATTTGGGGGAGGTAGTCTTAGCTTAATAGGGGCTGTATCCTTAGCTGCACATGTGGGCGGAAGTAATGTTTTAGATATCATTCCTAGAGCTTTAACTACACTAAATATCACTGAGATGACGGTTGGGAGGTAAATACAAGTCTCAACCATGCATGAATGAATATTTAAAATGCTTGAGAAATCTAATGCATTCATTGCTTTACCTGGTGGCTATGGTACTTTGGAAGAAATTTTTCAAATGGTCTCTTGGTCCCAATTGAACATCCATCGTAAACCCATAGGTTTGTTGAGTGTCAATAATTTCTTTGATGGTTTGTTAACTTTTCTTAATCATGCTGTGGAACAGAATTTTATCTCTCATTCGACACGACAAATTCTTATTTCTGCCTCGACCACTGATGAATTAATTGATAAACTACAACATTTCGAATATGAACCTAATCCAGTAATGGCTCAGCTAGATTGGTCGGAATGTGGTAGTAAAAAGCGAAGGTTTGATCTGACACTTAGTTTATAACTTTCTTGTCTTTTGGTTTTACTTACAGCATTTTATTTTTGTTTAAGTTCATGTTAGGTTTCTCTTTTCAATAAATGCTGCATCAGGTAACATCTTCTTACTTCTTTTTTTTCCTATCTATATTTAAACATTGAGGACAATGTTGAAATCTGGTTGGGGGTAGGAGTTTCTTAAACATTAAAAAAAAATTAGATAGCTAACTAACTAACTTGTTGTAACTAAAACCAATTAAGTATGGCCGAGTAAGAAGTAATTTTACTCTTGAAACGCATCTAAGGAGGGAGGTTATTATTTTGTCTTCATTTGTAGAAGTAACAAAGTTTTATCATTTGATTCTCTTTGAAAAATTCAAGTCTATAAACTCTCATGTCTTTATTTACCTAGTTATTTTTAATAAATATTGATAAACTTTCTTTCACACACACACTTATACACATTATTGTGGGTTGCAATAAAAAAAATAAAATAAAATATTGCAATAATTTTGTTCCCTTGTTTTGCTAAAAGAGAACAACCAAGGAAAAGGATAGTTTAATTATTAAAAAAATAAATTAATAAAAAAAAGAATAGAAATAATTGTGGATAAAGTTTGATTTCGTAACCTCCTTAGCCTAAGCAATTAAACCCGTAGGGGTGTTCAACAATATCCTATAACTAACTGGTTTGGGAGTTATTGGTCTAAAACTCGATACAAAGGTTAAGGAGAAAGTTTAAGGGTATCAAACATTGCACTTATCTACTAAAAAAAAAAAGTATCTGCAACTCGAGTATTAAGCTCGTATGGGTGTCTTAACACCTAATACCCTAAGACCAACTGGTCTGGGAGTCGTTAGTCCAAAACTCGTTACATGAGTTAAAAATCTATTTTATTTATATATAATAAAAAAATTTTGATAAATAAATAAACAACCCCTGCCCAAGGAAGTAATCTTAACAAAGCATTGAAACTGATTTTTGCTCTTATCATAAATAGCTCCATATATATGTGAAAATGAGTACCAAAAAAAGTTTAACAATATCTTAAAAATAACTAGATAAGTCAGAGTTTATTTAATTGAATTGATCAAAGGAAGAAAATAGTGATTAATTTTGTGAATTCTACTAATCAGTGACGCTTGTATTACTAGGGACTAGTAATAAGCTGGTTGAGAGTTGTGGTGAACACTTAAAAGTGTATATTTATTGAAGTTTAAATCATTGTACACTTAAAAATATCATTAATTCCTCTTGTTTAAGCAATTTTTTTAAGTTTAAATTTAAAAGTAAAAATAAATTGAAATGTATATTTTTTATGCAGGTTTAATAAAATAGGTGTATCTCTTAATCTAAAAGGCCAATTAAGGTGATTCTTAATGCAATGGAAAGAGGACTTAATGCACCACAACATTGTAGTTATTAACCCAGTTCAGAAGTTTATTGGGTCATATTTGGGCCACAATGCAACTGTTCAGCACCAAAAGACTAGCCCAATGTGTTTCTATATTTGGGTCGTATCTCACTTAATACTGACTCAAATACAGTATTTTTTTATGTTCTGGAAAGCTAAGGGCAGCGCCTACAATATTGATTTTTTGAGAAAATTTTAAATCCACCGAATTCAATATGATATGGCCGGTGCAAGTGGAGAGACAAGTGTGATATGAATTTTCAACTCAACCTAACTTAATCTTCACCTTCATACAAGTCCTTTGGCATTTACCACCCTTAATATTCTATAAATACCTGCATTGGCTACTCATTTGAGGCATCTTGGTGTAGAGACCAAGACTATACTCTTATTTCTTTTGTTTCTCTCTTATTGTAATTCTCTTTTGTTCTAAATGAAAGTTATGTTCATCTCCTTCTTCTTTCTTTGTTCTTTCTTTAGTATGTGTAACTAAACTTTGTTTTGTTGGGGGTAAAAGGGTGAAACACTTGGTAATGAAATAAGATTAAATTAATCTCCTTCTTGAGCTTTAATGTTTATGTTATAAAATTGTTATTATATGTTTTATATTTGTTTTCAATTAATTTAGAAAACTTCCTTGTAAAGTGGGGATCTTGATTCATTGTTGACAAGATATTGGCACAATGAATGCTTGAACCCATTTACATGTGTTGATGTTATTTGATAATTAAAAGTAAATATAATACAAAACATATATAACTATAAATGAACTTTAAATGTTATATTTTCCGATTGGAATTTCTATTATGTATGCATTTCAATTGAGTTGTAAAAAGAATTAATCTTGTACTTAATTTATATACCAAGAGTGGATCCCCTAACCCTAGCAATCCTTTTATCATCTTAATTTGTGTAACAATACATTTTTCATCAATTTCTTGTGGATCGACCTCAGACTCCCAAAAAATTATTACTTGAAACAACCTATACTTGGGATTACAATCTTTTAGTTGTACCGAACAGATATTGCCAATAAGTTATTGGAAAAGTTCAAATGCCTTTATGCATATCCATAAACAAACAAATAAAATCTCACTCATGCATAGTGAAGATTGAAGAAGAAAAACAAACTACTATGCCTCCAAGCTTCAATTGGGTGACAAAAGAACCAAACTTTTTGGAAAAACTTGAAAATATTTCCCAAAGTAAGTAACTTTCGGTTCACTAGAAAATAAAACAGATAAAATCTCACTCATGCAAATATCATTTCCAAAAATTAATGCTATATTACACAAAAGGATTTAACAAAAAAATAATAAACTATCACAACAATGAACACTATACATATGGAGTTGATTGAAAAAATAATATATTATCACAACAATGAACACTATACATATGGGGTTGGCTTATGTAAGTCATAAACTTTATTGTAAACAATGAGAACTAACTGCTATAGGTTACTTTGGGAGAAACAAATAATTATTTGTAAGGAATAGAGAAAAATGTATTTCGCTTTATTATAGTCTTCAGCTTCAAATATTCCTGAAAGAATTAACCAAACATGCATCTTTAAGGTGGTGAAGAATGACCTTTAGGACTGATTTTTATGCTTCATCATATGTTTTCTTGTAGGATGCGCCACTGATCCTCCTTAATGACTATGTATTTCTACTCTATAATCAACAAATTTTAAAACTACTACTTGCCTCAACCAAAAGTATAGGTATTTATTATTACCCTGTTCTTTAACCATCCACCTTTTTTTTAGAAAGCAACATGGATTTGACCATTTAACATCTACAGGTCATAAAGAGTCACTTCTTTAGCTGTGTTTCAATGACCAGATTTTTGAATATGCTATCTCTACACACCCTGTAGGCATCTATCAATCATAGATTTTCGTAATCATTCAAATCAATGTATAATTGATAACTCATAAATTTTTGCTAGTATACTACTGCTAGATGTTTTAGATTGAACCTACAAAGATTTGCATTTAATTACTAAGTGCAAGGTATGATGCCAACTACTCCCAACACTATAAGATTTTCTTTAAGCCAAAACCAAATGATTTTATCACTACCAGTTCTAAACTTAAAAACAAAATACATCCCAAGTTTTTATAAAAACAAAATAATGCAATTTTAATCATCAATTAACTATGAGAAAACAAAATATAAAAGAATAGATTTAATTATTAAGCTTGACATAGTTTTTGTCTGGGAAAATGTAATATAGCATTTCTGGTAAAGTTTTGCAGCCTAAGCCAGGTTGCTTCAAAAATAATGAAAATGGCAATATTTGATTTTTTTTCTCACACATGCCAAGACTATTTAAATGCAAGACTAATTACCCACACCTAACAAAGAAGAATGTTTAAACACCAAATAAACCATAGAGTTGCATAAACCTAGTCTATATTTTGTTCAAATTTCCAATTTTTAAAATTCTCTCCAACTTTCCTTCAAAGCAAACAAAATTTAAAGTGTATATATATATATATATATATATATATATGAAGACGCATATAGAGACAAAGAATACATGAGTGAGAAGCATTTCAAAATTTGAAAGCCCAAACTAAAAGCACCAAGAACTAACTAGATGAACAATGAAACACATGGAGTCAAAATCACATAGCAAAAAGAAATAAAGAGCTTCCCTTTACAATTGGTTCTGAACAATCAAATCCAATTCTTTTATTTGATTAATAAAATAAAACAAACAAAGAATCTAACAATATCATTCTCACTCACCAGATACGACAACCACAAAAAACATAAAATCCAAATTATACTAGTACACAGATCCATTCCAAATCAAGAGGAAAAAAAATTAAAATTTAATATAAAACCAACATACCAAACAACCAAAAAGAGGCGCAAGGCTTTGGAAGAAAATGGGTAGCGATGGATTCGATCAAAGACGCACAACACTAGATCTGGAGGGGATGGTTTTGTAGCTGTCCTATGATGCTTTGCATTTATGTTGGGGAAAGGATAGCGATTATGAGAGAATGGAAAGAGAGAGAGAAAAGAAAAGAACTAGCCAATAAATCACAGAGATCTAATACAAACCTGAGAGAAGGTATTAGATAGCAATGGAGGCAACAACTAAGGTGACGACGTCAACAACATAGGATAGCAGCGACAACGACAAGCACTCTGTCGATGGTGATGGCTGGGCAACGCAAGGGAAGCACTCTATGGATGGTGATGGCTGGGCAACGCAAAAGGGCATAAGGAGAAGATAGTCTGAAGATGGACTAAGTCTGGCCCACCATTTAAGTGGGTCAGATTGTCCCCTATATTATCATACAAAATAGTACATCTTTACTTTTTTAGTCCATTTTAAAATTAATCCGGCCCATACCAAATACCAGCCTTCACTAATTTTTAGACTAAATTAGTGAAGTCTAATCCAGTCTGTCATGCCAAACACGTACTAAGGGCTTTCCTTTTAGGATAGTCCTTTGCCTAATGTGGACTATCACAAAGGAAGTAATTGTCTTTTAGCTTTATCTCCTTGTTGCTCTCCTTCTTCCCATCTTGGTGTTATGAAGGCTTCTTTGAATTATCCTTGCCTTGTGGAGCCTTATGGAACTTGGCTTCCTCACCTTTGCTATGATTAACTCTTAGCTTTGAGTTGGAGGACTCACCTCGCCTATATTCTACGAGAGTTTCAGCAATGGTGAGGGCAGTGGCGATGTCTTGTACTCCTCGACCTTAATGTTCTTAAGAAGCCTATGGTTATAGCCCATCTATGAAGTTGAAGAGAAGGTCATCCTTACTCATATTTGGTATTTGAAGCATTAGGCTAGAGAACTCCTCCACATACTTACTAATGGAGCAGGTGTGTTTTAATTCCTTCATCCTCTTTCTAGCATCATGGATGGCATTTTAGGGGTAGAATTGTTTCTTTAGCTCATGCTTTAGCTCTTCCCATATGTTGATTATGCAAGTGTCTTTCTTCATTTCCTCATGCTTCCTATGCTATCAAGTAGCACCAATATTAGTAAAGTAAAGGGAAGCGGTTGTTACCTTTTTCTTCTCATTGTGCATGTCGAGTCCCTTGAAGTATCACTTCATGTGCCACATGAAATTGTCCAACTCCTTCGTATCCCTTTTGCCATTAAACTCCTTGGGTTTAGGAACATTCACCTTTGGAGTAGAAACCACTTGTTGAGTGTTAATGGCACTACTAGTTGCCACTCATTTGCATAGGGCCCAATCTACTCGCGTCTCCTCTAAGCCTTGTTTAAGCTCATCCATTTAAGCTTGCATAAAAGAAAGAATCTCAAATACCTTTGCTTGAAAGGCTGCTTTCTCTTACCGTTACACTTCAAGGTTGGCTTCGTGGCCGCTTTGCATGTTCCCATGAAGCTCTTCCACTTGGTTATCCACACGACTCTTAAGCCCCTCCATGCCTTACTGGACACAATCAAGTCTTTCCTTCATGTCGGTGACAACTACCTCCATCTTGGCCACCATGGCCTCCATGGCAGTAAGAACGTCTCGTGACTTTGAGCACCCTTGTCCCCTCCTTGGAATAATAGGGTCGGTCTCCCTTCCCCTTAACTCATCAACCATAACTTTGGATGAAGGCATGCTAACTCTTCAAGAGTGTGGCTCTGATACTAACTGTCACGGACTTGCTTGGATTCTTCAAGCCGTGCGGCCTTAATTGCTTGTTTTGACCCTTTTTAGTAACTAAGTAAGCCTAAAGCCAAAGAAGAGAAGCTTGCATAAGAAGAGTTTGTGAGAATGAAAATATATTGCTTAGAAGATAGCTTTATAATTCTTGGATGGTTTGGCTAAATGAAGGATTCACCTATTTATAGGCATACAGGTGTTGATCCTACAACTATAATACATTTGATCCTACGGTGGAGATTGAGTCTCTAGAATCCTCCACAAAAATATCTATGTACACCCTTTTACAAGATAAGTCTGAAATTCTTCATATGCTTCTGATATATTCCACACAAATATAGAGAACTCTATATCTTTCTTGCTTATGTAGAAAAAATGTCCATCAGGTGTTTGATGAAATGCCTCCACCGTGATACTATGAGGACATCCATGGGGTGTCCATAAGAATGTCATGCTAGACCTATTATGGACATGCACAAAATGCTCACATATTTGGCCCACTAAAGCTACTACATTCATAAGCTAGCGAATGGCACATATTACATTATGGGGCACCCACATGTCATAGTCAGCCATCCATGTAATACCCCCTAATCGAATCTCACGGATCCGATCTAGGGGATGCTACTATCATAGCATATACCATAAAATAAGATCAATTTGTTTTCTTTCCTCTTTACTTCGGATCCATAAAATAATACTAACTTTAAAATTAACGAAATACCAGTAATAATGATATTAGTAGTATCTCAAAATCAATACTCACATGTAAAGAGAAACTTAATAAATAGTTTAGTCTTATGAACTTATTAAATAAAGTATTGGAGATTAAAACATAGCATAACGGAAGCAGTTTATTGACTTTGGATCTTGCAGATCAACACAACCGAACACCACCTCGTAGATTCCCAAAGTCCACGTTCCATCTAATCAGTTTTCAGTGTCTTTACCTACACACATAAGCAAACAAAAGTGAGTGACAAGTCACCCAGCAAGTTCCACACAATGTGGAATGCTTATGCTTATTTATGAATCGATGCATACTTGCTTACTTTCAAATAGCTCTTACATAATTCAAACCAAAATATTTTTATTTAGTTTGAAAACAAAACCACCGTTGTAAGACTTTCATTCATATATCCATGAAAGTTATTACCCATCAGTAATCCTTAGAAATATCCATTGAATAGCTGAGCAGCAAGAGACTTCAAACCATAAAGAGACATATGTACATAAATTGGGTAAAATGGTCAAATTGCATCCTATCCATGCAAGTATAAACTGATGCCAATAACTTCAACCAAAGAGTATTAACCAAACCCTCATTGTAATTCTCAACGAGTCCTCCTTCATACATAAATTTATCTACATGTGCCCATGTAAACCCTACGAAATTAGTTAGATCCAACAAAATCAAGCCTTCTGTTATTCGGTTCCATAACTTGTTAAATTTGCCTACAAGGTGTTTCCTTTGAAAATATATTTTACTTTTCAATAAATATTGAAGATATGCATTTTTTGTAAAAACAAATTTCATATTCATGTTTGAATGCACATGCTCATGCTTACATACTTGTGATCATGCATACTTTTTTCACAAACTAAGAAACCAAGTGTATATGCATTCATCAATCCATCATGTCCAAAATATATATTTCATAGCAAAAAAACTCAATAAATGCTTATATAGGTTTTGACTATCTTCAATCACAAGTAATATAGTTCATAACATGCATACCATTCAAATTCCATATAATTCCATAATTTTCAGCAACCTAATTTGCATAATAACTCATATATAACATGCATGACTAGAAATTTCAATCACAATTAATCAAACTAGCCATATATGATCTCATGTTATATAGTACCAAAATTTTCAGCATGCATTTCTTAATCCAAAACATAATTGTGACATGATTTGGACATATATCATACATATAAATGTTCAGAAAATTCCAGCAATATAGTATAAATTCAAACTTATTTGAAACATGAATATTCAGTGGATTAACATAGTTAAAATGCCTAGAATTTTTCAATAAACAATATCCCTTCATAATTTATTTTAGAACACATGTATCGTAAATAAAATTATTGTTCTTTTCAAAACAATTTACAACTATCAAAAATCATTCATTATTAAACATGATCAGTCTTGATTTAATATCCAATATAAATTAAAATTCAATCAATCTTATTATGCACAAAGGGATCGGCCATAAAGGGGATTAGGATTCAGTGTGTATTTTTGTAAAAATCAATATTTTTCATATAAATCCATGTGATTTTCGGTAAAACGATTATTCTTAAATCAAAATTTACCAGCACACACCAATTCATATTGTCATGTATAAATCATTAAATCAATTCATAAAAATTATTGGAGAAGAAGAGAGATTCGAACAATTAAAATAAACAACAAATAAACGTGAAAATTGTCTTGAATCTTCAAAAACCTTAAAAAATCCTTACTTGGACACACAAAATTTCTCTCAATTTTCTCTAGGGAATTTCAGCACTAAGAGGAGAAGAGAATTGCAGAAAATTTTTCCTCTTAGATGCCTCTTAATTTAAAGACAAAATCATAGTCAAAACTTGTATTATTTCATAACTCTTACTTTCCTTATTTCATATAAGGAAAATATCAATTACATAATTGTGAAATAATACCAATTAATAATTTAAATATCAAATACACACATAAATGGATGTCAACCTTAAAGACAAACACATACACATACGTGCTGTCACCAGATAATTTGTACACACATTCACGTACACACACACATAAACTCAAAAAATCACTATTCATTTCAACAACATGTCAGGCGCCTATCACTGCGCCTGACTTTGTACCTGATACGCATGGGTTGCAAAATTGCCAAGCTTCGAACAATGTCAGGCGCCTGTTACTGCGCCTGACACTCTCGGGTTTGAAGGGAAAAATTAGCAAACTTTGAACCATGTCAGGTGCCTATCATTGTGCCTGACATACTCCGATTTTATGTCTACGTAATGCTCCACAAACTCCCACATGCACACTCATGCTCAAGCACATAAGTGAAAATTGACAAATAAATGTACTATCACTTAAATTTCAGAGGCGGTCATTACAATCCATGATGTCAAGCGGATACCCAAAGCGATAGCTTTAAGGCCGGCAACCACTATCCATGTCATGCACCATGGTGGCACCTTAAAGTAGCAACCCTAAGGCTGAAATCTGCAACCATCCACCACAATGGTGCCCCCAAGGTTTACAATTCATAGCCAGCGTCTAATGGCGGCCATTCACCACAGTGGCACCCAAACATTGGTAATTTATGGCCGTCTAAACCTATGTGTTACCATCTAACTAATGATGCTAATACAAACCTTAATACCTACAGTGTAATTCAATGTATGCAATTCTAAAAATAACATAAAAAACAATCTATCCATTAGAAAAGAAAAACAACCTGGAAGGAGGAAAATCTCTTACATGTTATCAAAGACAAAAAGTTGTAAAAGTTAAGTTTTATTGAAAATAGGTAATCAAATAGAAAAAGAAAATGGAGAACGAGGTAAAATTTTATTTAACAAAACCTTTCCTGATCTTTTTACAGCAGCTTTACGCTTGTTTTAGTTTAAGTTAGCTATTTGAGTCCAACAAGAATACAATTATTTATTATTCTTTTTATTTTTAATTTTATTTTATCTTGATTCAAAATAGTTAAGGGCAAAAGTTGTACGGTATTTTAGAAAAGCCCAAATCCAAATAAATTAAAAGCCTAAATGTTTAATACTTATCTATGTTATTCCTTATACAGATGCCCCCTAACCTCTATCAACCTCCCCTAACATCTATCAACCTCCCCTAACATCTATCAACCTTCAACTCCCTATAAAAACCGCTATACAGCTGCCTTCTAGTGAGGTAACTGACTTCCTCTATATAAACCCCAAAAAAATCATTTCAGATAAGGCCTTTTTTGCCCTATAGAAATTCTATCTAATTCACTCCATAATTCATGCTTACTGACTTGAGTATCGAAATTCCTTTAGCCAATACCATATCAATGCCAAAGATTTCAACGTACTTTGTTGGTTTTCAGGTGACTTATAATTCTTGTGGAAGAATAGGATCAAGATGGGATTTGGCCTAAAACATAGTTTTTCATGCATTACTCACAACACGACAGATGGGTTTCCTTGATATTCAAGTTGAGATTGATTCTGCTAATTTCTACAAGAGTATTAATGGAGGCGTCTTGAAAAGCCACTAATTTATTAGTATTATTCTAGATGATTGCTGAGTGATCTTTCGCTTTTTTTTGGCTGGAAAAGGTGGTTCGGAAGCTTCAAATTTCTTCCTTAAGAATTTTCTTCTTGTTCTTTTAGTTTGGTGTCTCACTCTCTAAATAAGGCAACAGAGTGGGTAGTTAAATGGACTCTCAATAGTTTTTTACCACCAATATAGGGTCCTACAAATCAGTCAATATTTGCTAACATCTTGTTGTTTGATTTAGTGAATTCTAAATAAAGGTTCAATCTTTTGATGTCCAAGGAAAAAGAAAAAGATGATTTATGGAAGTTAAATTGTATTAGAAGTGTAATTAATTTTTAAAATCCGAGTGTCAACAATACAAATTGTCTCTTTGATTCCTTTTTATCAGCTCAATAACGTTATTACCAAGTCGTGCTCATATTGTACATGAGTGACCTCTAAGATCAATCAACTATTTACACCTCATGCATGAAAAATTTCCTCCAAAATATTTTATATAAAAATAAGAAATTGATATCACTTATCTCATTTTTCATGTCCACATATTTGTTCCTGTAATGAATGAGTGTCACATCATTTAAAATCTGAATAATTCTTTGATGTGAAATTGTTCACGTTGAGAGTCGAAAAAATTTTAAATGATGTGGCATTTATTCATTGGAAGGACAGAGAAAAAATTAAACAGGTGATTTGAATTAAAAAAAATAATCACCTCAAATAATTTTTTTCCATATTTATTTAAGCAACATTTTGAGACCAATGTTTATCAAAAGAAGAACATTTTTGAATTCCAAAATTTGTTAAGACCTATGAAATTTTTTGTTTGTTTTACTTTAAAAATTATATTTTATCTGTTTAAATTTGTTATTTTTATATATGAAAAGTTTTAAAGTTAATTCTATAATTGGTTTTGAATTTTTGTGTCATATAATCTATAACTTACAAATCATCCATCACGAGTAACTTTGTTTTTGAGTTGATCAAGTTTTGGCTCATGAACTCCCAATTAAAAGTTCTAGGTATATTTTAGAATGGGATTATTAGTAGTAAAGCCTTTGAACTTTGAAGAAAATAGTATATTATCCCTCAAAATTTGAAATTGATATCATTACCCTTAAATTTTAATGAGAAATGAAAATTATCCTCCTTCTTATAAATACAATATATTTTTAGATGTTCTAATATATTTTTAGATTTCCAATATACATTGTTTTATATTAAAGAGTTAAGTTTGTGATAATAGATAAAATATAAATTAATTTAAATCATTCCTATAAAAAAATACTTCTTAACAGGATAAAAAATATTATATATAAGGTCCTTGGTTCAAAAAGACCTGAATCGGAAGAAAGAAACTGCTTTTAGAGATTGGCATGAAACATTCAACTGTGGACGGAACACTTTTCCAAAACGTCAACTGCAACAAAAGAATGGCTATGCCCCGATTCCCAGGTTTAGACTATTCTCTCTTATAAGCCTATACAAATAAGAACTAAACTAATTGATTCTCTCTCGCCTATCAGCTGACCGGCTTTAAGCAACCTTTGCATTTCCTTTTGAGATCCCAAGTCTACAAGTGGACCCTCTTAGGCACCGATGACCTTGGCTTTTTAGAGAATCTCGCTCCTCTATTATAAAATTTGTAATTCGATAATTCACTAGATGGATACGTTATATTTATGAGTTATCAAGTAATTTATAATTATTTTTAAAATTTAAAGATATTAATTTTAATTTTATAATTTAAATGATAATTTTTAACTGTATATATAATTGAGAAGGCATTATTACTAATAAGACTTTAAAATAAGACAAAAGAACAATTTAGATGGCGCTAACACAACAAAGCCTTTTGAGTGTAGCAAACAATCGGATTTTGGACCCACAAACGGAATGGAAGCCGACAGTAGAAAAGCACAACAGGACGAAAAAGCCCTCACCTTAAGAAGGGGAAAAGTCACTTGTAACCCTTTAGATAGACAACCAAGGCTTACCAGAAAGGTCTCACAAACTTCTAGACACCTCCCTTCTTTAACCGGATATTTCTACAACCCCGTCGAAGCATCAGGAAGAAAGAAGAACGATATTACGAAGATACCCTTTGCCTTCTTTCCCTACTATTTATACCTCTGTCGTCTCCCCGTTCCAAACCAGACTCACCGATTCTCAAAACAAAGAAAGGTAGCTGTACAAATTTCAGTGCGAGCTAATTCGATTCAACGTCTGCTAAGATGTCTCTGATTCCAAGCTTCTTCGGTGGCCGGAGGACCAACGTCTTCGACCCGTTCTCTTCAGACCTCTGGGACCCATTCCAGGACTTTCCATTCACCTCCACGGCTCTCTCAGCTCCGCGCTCTCAGTTCGCAAACGAGACGGCTGCCATCGCAAACACTCGCATCGACTGGAAGGAGACGCCGGAAGCCCACGTCTTCAAAGCCGACCTGCCGGGGCTGAAGAAGGAGGAAGTGAAGGTGGAGGTGGAGGAAGGCAGGGTGCTTCAGATCAGCGGCGAGAGGAGCAAAGAGAAGGAAGAGAAGAACGACACGTGGCATCGGGTTGAGAGGAGCAGCGGCAAGTTCCTGAGGCGGTTCAGGCTGCCGGAGAACGCAAAGGTTGACCAGGTCAAGGCTAGTGTGGAGAATGGTGTGCTGACTGTGACTGTGCCGAAACAGGAAGTGAAGAGGGCAGATGTCAAGGCCATTGACATATCTGGGTGAGGCTGAGCTCCATTTGTTTCTATGCATGCATGGAGACTTTGATCTTAGTGTAAGCTAAGTGTGTGTGAAAAGTAATAATAATAGTTGTTGGTTTGGTTTTGTTAATGGTGTTTGTTTGGGTGTCTGTGGTAGATGTGTGTCACCTTATGTATTTACCACTTATAATATGTTACGTTAAACTTGTCCTCCTAAAATTATATTGAACAAGCAATCTTGGATTGTAGAATATAGAATTATAACTGAGAAATTAGCCCATTTCATATAAAAGATAAACAATAACAGTAAAGGAGCTCATGTTCATGTGTAGCGCTCTAATTGAATGTTAATTAAAAAAAAAGATAAACAATAACAGTAAAGGAGCTCATGTTCATGTGTAGCGCTCTAATTGAATGTTAATTAAAAAAAAAATGGTTCTTATAAGAATTGTAAGAAAGATATATATAACAATTTACAATTTAAATTGGTAAAGGAAAAGGTATCAGAAGCATCTCTATCTTCAATTTTTTTATTTGATCCGCATCCATCTTTTTATCCTCAATCGACTTCAGTTGTAAAGTATATTTTAAGGGTATGTTCGATTTGCGCTTCTAAAAGCGGCCTCCATTTATAGATGCCTTTGTTCCTATTATCCCAAAAAATAATAATAATAAATAAATAAATAATAAAAATGAAAACACAGGTGTCCAAAGTGAAAGCTCCACGGCGCTTAGTTTACATTTTTATGTTTTTTTATAGAAGTTTCAACCGCAATAATATTAATGTCTAATTCAATATGGGCCAGGTTTCTTTTTTCTAGGTGATTCTTTGTGCTCACCAAGAAGGAAGTGTATACACTCTCTTCCCCCATGTAAGAATGTTGGCCTCTTAGAAAATTTCACGTAAAAGATCTTCATTTTGTTTTTCATTCGGAAACATAAGTTATACATGAGGTTTAGAAAGTAACTATATATTCACCTAGTATACCCACCAATTTATATAAATTTATCAAGATATTTATATGGGGTTTTATAGCTGAACAATTGTAGTTCGTTTGGTAATATGCAACCGAATATCTCTAAAAATATTTGGTAACTATACATGGGATGTTCAGAGATATTCAACTGAACGATCTAAGATTCTTCAGCTTCGGTTATCTGAACGCAGTACTTTTATGATCTAATTTTTTTTTTTTTTTCTTTTATGAAAATTCAAGTATTGATGACCGATAACTCTAAAAAAGCATGCTTATACACAAATATTCGGGGTGGTCAGAGGTTCTTTTTTATTGTATTGGGGAGACGGAGAAAAAGAAAAGTTGGTTAGGATTGTTCAGTAGTTACGTATGGGGGAAAAAACGTGTTAAGGTTTTTCTTAGGAAGAAATCTGAAAGGATGCTTTAGCAATCTTAAAATAAAGTTTAAAAAAAAAAAAAGAATTCGGAGTGAATATAGCTGCTTTGGTGGTACAAATAGAACGTGGGCTGCGTAATGGACTTTTCTAGCCCAAACCTTAAGATAGTGAGTCCAAACCCTAAATTTCATTAAACCTTTTGGATAGAATTCCCTGGACCACAAAGATCTGACCCCTGTTTTAGTTGTTCTTATACCCATTTCGTTGGCCCATAATTTTTGAGATGAGTCACTTGCATTTTTTGCAAGACCTGTCTAAATTTTAAATTTTTATTTTTTTTATAATCTACTCTCAACAATAAATTTTAACATTTTCTCAGGTTTAAATTTTCACAAATCACTTAAAAATGCAATTAAGCTTTTGCTCATTATTATGCATTCTATTTTCGCATGAAAATTTTAGAGATTGGTGTATTAAAAATGGAGAAAATTCCAACAAAATGAGATTTAAAGGGGTTTCATAAAAAACAATATATATATATATATATATATATATATATATATAGGAGATTCAATTAATAATAAGAATTGGGGGGAGCACATATACGTAGACTTCTATAATATTATATAAGAAATTAAGTAGTTTCACACAACCAAGTTTGAAGCCTCCTTTTGATCTTTGTCAATAATATGCAAACCTAAACTGAATTCTATGCTATATTTATATTATTAGTAAGCTGGTCATCACTGTTGTATGTAAATATGCACAACTTCGAATTTGTATTTTCTTCCAAATCTTCCAAAAATTTCTTTTTACAGCTTTCAACAAGACCTTAGCACAGAATTCTACTTAGTACTCAAATTTTCCGATATCATTGACAATTATTATTGTCACGAGTCGAACCCGCCACTTGTAGCTAAAGAATGTATAGTATAGAATACTTTAGTGTGTATTTATATAAAAAATATAAATATATATATATATCTTTATATAAAAAGAAAGTCAATACTACCAACATCATTGTCATAAGCACGCCAACAATAATGTTGAACATCATAACACAACAAGCATCAATCAACAAAAAAATGAATAATAATAGACATTATCAACATAATACCAAATTTTGCAATTTTGGATGACTGAAATAAATGTCAAAAATACAAATAAGCGTGTGGGAATAGAACTGCTAACCGCATGCACAAGTTCGGTGAGTGATGGCAATCTAAAATTAATAAAATAAATAAATAAATATTACATTAGAAAAAATAGCGGCTTCTCAAGTCATCAACTTTTGGATTTTAAATATCAATCCTGATAATTTTTATCTAAAAACAAAATAGCAGAATGAGTACGATTTCGCTTTATATACTTCAATAATTGTGGAACAGTTGTGTGTGTTTTAAGCAAGCAAATGAATATTCTTTGATTTCCTTCATAATAAGTATCAAAGATATAGTGCAACTTTAAAGAATTATATATAACAATTTCTAATAAATTTAAAAAAAAAAGAGGCTAGCCCAAATCGGACCCAATATAACATGATTGACGGCTAGATATGGGCCAGATATCTAGAATGCTGCACCATCGAAATAATAAAGGAAAGAATGATGTCATATATATCTCTTTCAAATTACTCTTTTAAAATTTATTTATTTAGTTTTTTCAACGGTTTGGTCCATGAAAGAGAAAGACGAAACTGAAAATCAAAAGGGTTTTGAACCCACCACCACGTGGATGACAGCTGGTGTAATTTGCTTTGTGCTTCAGTGGGTTGGTTCCAACCCAATTACAGATTTCAATTAGTAATCAGCGGTGGGAGTAAATTTTGGCTTTCCATGCACTAGCTGTGCTAACAAATCAATCAGCATAGAAGCATCCAAACTTTATTGCCAAATCCAACTAGAAACTAAAACCAACATCATCTCTCTTTTGCCTTATTTTCCAACTTCACCATCTCTATGGTTGATCCCCAATTGATACCCAAGTTTCATTACGGTCTTTATTTTGTAGATCTGAGTTAACCCTGAAAATCAGTACTATAAAATTTTAAGTGGTATACTGACAGATTAATGAATATACAGGGTGATAAATCATCGACATTTGATGTGGTTCAATAGAAATAAATCTGCTTCTATCAAAAAAAAGAAAAAAAAAATTTCTATTAAAAAAAAATAGAAATAAATCTGCGTCCCTATTATACTGCGGATCCAGATTATATGTTTGATCTTGATAAATTGTGTTTGTTTATTAAATGCATTCAGCCTATAACTATACAGATGAAAAAAAAGATGCACACAACCTGTAACCATATAAGATTCGAATTATATATCTTTTTATTTATCTCTCTAATTAAATTTGACATCTTAATTTATTTTTTTACGTTGTTTGAATTATATGTTAAATTTTAATTTGAAAACAAAAAGGATCTCAGTTGGTTTAGTACAACAAATACCACATTTATTTTTGAGAAATATTTTTTAACTTTAAAAATTCATTTTGCCAGCACAGATTTCATCTGTTCCCAAGCATCCAATGCCCAAATAAAAATCCAGCTTTGTACATACGGCTGAAATCAGAATCAAACAAAACAGAATCAATTTGACCAATTAATTTCCTTTCCTTATAGAATCAAAGCCAAATTTCAAATTATTGTCGCTTTGGATCTTTTTCTGTGCAAAGATGAAACTAAAAAATAAAAGAAGTTTTTTTCCTAAATTCCTCTTCAAAATTAGACAAGGCTTAAGTTAGAATGTAAATACTGCAAAGGAGGCAATGCATTGGCTTTTTCTCCAATTCAATTTCTTTCTTACTCATAAAATGCACAAAAAAAATTTAAACCTATTGAAACCGACAGCAGATTAAGGCTTCTTTTAATACACTGTCAATGTATTTTGATTTGAGACAGAAGGAGTGGTTGACCAAGTCAGCATCACATCGATTCTACAACACGTCATCAAAGAAAGAGCCACCCACAATGCCAACTATGACCCTGCTGGAGTGCCTTTTGTTTTCTTTTCCTAATTTTTTTCATTGGACAAATTAACCGGGCAATGCAAGCGAGATTGGTGGAGGGAAAAAAATATAACTGAAAATGAAAAGCACAAAAAAGCAGTATGAGTCATGGGGTCCACCAAAATCAAAATCAGAAAGAACGTACGGTAGAGATTGGACCCACCTCCATTTTTGCATTCAAATCCCTAATCCCCAAATTACTTCACGGCGAAGGAACTGCAATTTGCAACTTTATTCCCACCCCCTTCAACAACTCTTTTTCATGGGGGATTTTTTAGGTCTGGTTAGGAGTCCACAAGATTGTCAAAAGGGTTATTATTATGTGTTACAACTGTAACCCTATTAATCAAATCAGGAATTCGAATTAACCAAGTACCGCCTTCGATTAATTAAAAAATAATAATTTTATTTTAGTACTAAAAAATAATTTGGATTATTAGTATTTAACTTATAAAATTAAACTCAAGGTTTGACATAAACACTTGTATTGAACAATACCAAATGCGAAGAGCAGGGTACACAGAACAGAATGTTCAATAATATTTTCTTATTACAAATTTTACCTCCACAGGGAAATTACAGCGAAGAGCTTTTGGTTTCCCTATTACAATCCAATAACCCCATATTACCCAAAAACCTACGCTTCTCCCCCACATAGCCCATCAAATCAAACATTGAATGAAATTTTTCCCCGTTATAACAACAAAATAAAACCCATTTTCCTATTACTACTATTTTCCTTTCTTCTTCCTTCAAATCTAAAAGACCTATTATATATAGACCATAGAACCTATGGTTGCTACTGCAACATCCTCAAAAAAATACCTAAGATTTCTTCTTATTGCTTCCTAAACTACACTCACAGTCTTGAATTTCATTACCTTATAAAAAAAAAGAATTAAAAAAAAAAAAGAATACCATAATCGCTATAAGAAAACTAATACTGGGTTTATACTGTTCGCTTCAAGAAACTACAAGCTTGTATTCAGTCAATTCAATACGTCCATTCCTGAGGCAAGCGTACTTCATAGTTCGGTGAGCCTTCCAGCCTTAGATTTGTCCTTTGCTGCGCCAAGAGGACATTCCTTCTGGCCATTAAAGCCTCTGCAAAAGAAAACCCACGAGTTAAAAACCACAGAAAATGAAGGATCCAAAGCCCAAAACTTCCATAGATCAATTTATAATGTGCTCACCATGGTCTGAGGCAAAACCGCTACCAAGACGGGGCTGAGGCTGACCATTCACCGCCTCAAAGTTCAGGTTGAGAGCCTGAACCACCTTTGCTGGGAGGAGAACAGTTGTGACACCTAGTCCGAAGGAAATAAACAGGCTATGTTAAATAAATAAAAAAATATTCCCGAAAATTGTCCAAAATCATAATTAAAAAAAAAAAAAGAGAGAAACAAAGATGTTAATATTAGTGTAATACCTGTTTTCTTGCGAGACTCTGGAGGATTGCCATATCTGCGAGGCAGGAAAACCCCAGTTCCAGCACTTTCCCTCTTAACGCCAGCTCCACCCAGCAAAACAGCTCGCATGGCGGTGTCATTATTGTGCTGAGGAGGTGGGACTTGCTGTGGCCGCCAAGCACCGGATTGAGGCAAATTCAAAGGACGCTCACTTCGACCACTCTCGTACCCAGTATTTCTTCCTCTGTTCCGGATCTGTTGCTGATGGTACTGCTGCTGGCTCTGCTGCTGAGATAACCAGCCAGCCTTAACCCGTCTTCCCCAAGCGCCAGAGCACTGTGATTTGACAGCTTGGTCTGGTCTCACTGGCTGAAGCTGAAAAAACAAGGACACCAATCTCTTATTAGAACATCTAATTGATCCTTATGTCTGTTTGGAAGCAAAGAAAATGACCCACTAAATAGGAAGACTAGAGATCAATCATTTTCGGAATCAAATCTCAGACAATATAATAAAAAGTTCCATTTCTACTATTTCCCCATTTTCTGATCAGGAAAATAGAGAGCAAATCCCTCTTTCTATTTCTTAACTAAATACTCTTCCAGATAGCTTACCCTAGCTGGATTCTGATTCAGAATCTGACTCGTATAGAGCCCGCTGTTAGGATTTCTCGCAGAAGGATTAGGGCTCACGGGTGAACCGAGCAGTCCTTTGCCATGGTTACTGAACTTTGTTTCTTCGGCGTTTATCTTCAACCTAGCGACCTGACCAGCAGCTTCATAAATCAGATCCCAAGTGTCATTGTTAGCTCCAAACGGAGTCGTCGGAGGCGAGGGAACCTGCGAAGGACCATTTGGACTTCCGTCGCTTGAAATCGTGCTCCGACCACACCAGTTCCCAATACCACTCAGAGTCGACTGAGGCGACCTGGATAACACCATCTGAGCCAACAAAAACTGAGTCCAAACTCAGTACCCCACTCAAGGAAAAACAAAATAGGCAAAAAAAAAAAAAGGATATTTCTACTGAATCCGAAACCGTACCTCCGGTTTGTCTTGGGCGAAGTTTGATACAGCGAGTTTCTGTGAGTCATGAATCGTAGATTGAGCAAGCCGGCGAGTCAACCCAACAAAGAAGTCTTCCTCGTCGCTACTCTCCGTCTCCGTCGAACCCACCACTGATTCAACGGGAGAACTGAGAGGAGAGTTAGAACTGAACGAGTCGAACTCGTACGGAAACTCAGAGGGAAAGCCAGCAGTAGGTCCAAAACCAGCCCCTATGCCGCCACCACAATTATTCTTCTTATCCATGAATACGTCGTCGTCAGTGAGAAACCGTGGTGGAAGCCAAAACTCGGCGTCTTCTAAAGATTGAGCCATGCGCGAAAGACCCAATACAGCGCAAAAGAGTAAAGAAGGCAAAGAGAAGGAAAAGAAGTGAGATGGGGTTGTGTGCTGGTGATTGATGGAAGTAAGAAGGAAATGGGAATGAGAGGAAGCTTGCTGGTTGGCGAAGATTTAATAATGACCCAGTTGAGTTTGCTGGGTTTGCAGAATGTGAGGGACCCAAACAAAAAGAAAGCAAAAGAGAGAGAGAGAGAGAGAGAGTGAGTGTGAGAATGCGGTGGAGGCGAGAATGTTGAAGACAGGTTCGCGTTTATAATTCTATTAGGGTTTCGTCTGGGTTTTCTTTTCTCGTCTCCGTACCTTCACTCTCGTCCCGGTCCTGTTACGGGCCACATTTCATCTGACCGGTTACTGCCTGTTAAAATGATTTTATTAAAAGAAAAAAAAATTAAGAGATAGGATAACAAAATTAAATTTGTGTAAAATAAAAGAAAATTAAAGTTGAAAGGACTATTGTGATTTGTATTCTTTTCTTTTCTTTTTCTTGAATATATTGCCATTCGAAATGAAATTTTTGTTTTTTCGTTAGGCGGTTCGAAGTGAAAATTTGGAAATAAACTTTGACATACTTTGGCTGATTGATCGCACACACCCAGTGTTTTAGAAGGTGCAAAAAGGCACAGTTTAAATATGAGATTTAAAAAAATACTTATGTTAAAGTAAAATTTAATAAAAAACAGTTAATATTATATTAGATCGTTTAATATGCGTCTACGTGCTAAAAGACGTAAATCTTTTCATTAAATATTTTTTAAAAAATTAATTTAAAAAAATTCATAATAAATTAAAAATATTAATATTAAAAAGTAAAATTTTTTTAAAATAATTTTTTTAAAAAAAATAATAAAATATAATACATAATAAAAAATTAATTAAAATATAATAATATTTAAATTATATATTAATTTAAATATTATTAAATAATTATAAATTCGTATTATATATAATTTAATGGAGTCTGTACTGTAGTTTCCCCAGTCATTATCCAAGTCCTCAAGAGTCCAAGGAAATAAAATAAAAGCAATACTTTGCGATTAAGGTTCCAAGCACAAGCTCAGGGTCCAGTTACTCTGGTACACTCGATCTGCTTTAAGTGAAAAGGAATTGTTAAGGATGTGCCTGAAATGAACAGCAGAAAAGGCTTAAGTTTTCATCTTTATTTTTATTAAAAAATAATTATTATTATCTTCTTCTTTTTTGAACTTGGGATGGGGGAATTTAAACTCAAGTATTATTGTGCTAGAAAACAGAAAGATACTGGCTGTCCACATCCGCACTGTAAAATTCATGGTTAAATGCATATTGATTTATGAATAGTGCTGGCAATCACAGTTGGTCAACTTTTACGAATAATGTGGTACAATGCGATTGATCGTCTTATACGAGCAAATGAGTAATTTGCAACGTTACGAGCAAATGTTTACAGCCCTATGACAGATAATAGTACTTCTGATTTATTTATGTAAAACATCGTAGATTAAATTATCACGTTGAATATTTTAAAGTCTTGACATGGCACCGATAAAATGATACCTTTATAAGAAGAACACTCTATTTACCAATTTGACCTTGAAATTCTTTTTTGCTTTTTATCAATTTGGATTTCCTCCGTTTCATTTAAATGGAGTGGATAATAAAATCTTTTTAATTTCTTTGCCACTTACCTTTTATGTCTTTTCCAATAAAGTAAAACAAATTAAAAGTCTTTTTTTTTTTACATTATTTCTTTGCAATTTGTTCGGTTTTTTTATTGTGTTTTAGAAATTTTAAATTTATTATCAATGCTCAAAACATTTTTGTTCGAGTATTTATTTATTTTTAATATTTATTTATTTATTTATTTGAGTATTCTATGGCTGTTCAAGAGAATTAATTTGGAGCCTATGTAACAAAAAAAACTCCAAAACTTATATACTTCCCTTTTATTAAAATGATGTCACCTCAATATAAAAGAATGCCATCATTTTAATGGAAAAGATATATATATTTTGGGAATATTGGAGTTTTTCTTGTTATGAAGTATTAAGCCTTTAAAAAATTAAAAAAAAAATATTAAATATAGATTAGGTTCCGTTTGAAATAATAAAGATTTTGGTTCGTTATTCAAAAATAATGTTTTAATTTTTTTTAAGGGTTACGATATTTATAGAACTTTTTTCTATTACCTTTTGATCATAATGTTCATCAATACTCTTTTAAAGTCAATCACATATAACGTTTCTTATGTTTTACTCCAATATTATATGCTTCATCGGATTGTACCTTAAGTTAGGATATTCTATAAATATTTAATTGTAACAAATCCTTTTAATGTCCCTCTTTATCAAATATATAAGGAACTTATATTAGTTTAGATTTCTAATTCCACTATTAAGATTACTATGTGTGTGTCTATGTATATGTTTTATACACGGCTAGTAATCGCTAACCAGCTATGCGATGTTGAATTCATTTTCAGATCCTGCACACACTGCCACGTCATACAATAAGAGCTGACTGTGCTCAAAATCATTACTTTAACTGTTAGGATGGAGATGCGGGGATGATTTTTTCACATTTGCTATTAGAATTTAGGGGTTATTTCACTACCTTTCATATCAAAATCAAAACTAAATCAATTCCACTAAATGAAAATTGCTGGTTGGAGGTGGAGTCCAAAATTACGGAAAGTGTTGTATATTTCACTAAATTTTAATTGTTGATAAAAAAAAAAAAAATTCAATTAGGAATGTTGATGTGAGGCTTTTAATAGTTGCATATTCTCCCACTTGGGAAGCAAACAAATTCTAAGTATTTGTCATTCGGTGAATTTGGAAGTAACCATATGGAAAATGTTTAGATAACAAAACGTGGCTGACCAAGACGATAGGATTATCGTACCTAATTCTAAAGCCTTTCCTTTCTTTACCACACAAAAAATATGACATGCACTTCTATACATAACTATGCATGTGTCTTTGTATGGACAAGCCTTTTGCTAATTTGCACACGCCTTAAGTTTCTTTTCAGATTCGGTTAAAAGTAGGCTATCTATGAAATTAAAGAATATATAAGTGATAAATCTCTTACAATTTGACAATGAAAGAACACAAATTATTAATCTCTTATGAGCAAATCTAAAAGATAACTAGTTAAACATATTCGAGGTTTATCATTAAGGTTTTGAAGGAATGAGTGCTACACCTTTTACTTCTATATATAATATATATGCAATAATAGGGGAGTATACAATTTAACCAAATTGGCTGATCCAAACCAATCTAAACCTAATTGATCCAATTTTATTAGATAAAATCCAATAGATTTTATTTTATTTTTTCAAATCCAATTGTATCGGTTTAGTTGTCAATGTGAAAAGCAACCAAACCGAACCGATCCAATATATATTATATAATATATTAATTATTTAATATATATATATATATTATATTTTTATTATTTAATATATATTTTTTTATATTTTAAACATAAATCTAAAATTAAACATTTAATTATCTATTTTTATGTTATTTTCTATTTTAATATTGATTAATAATGTTAAAACAATCAATCCAAACCGATTAATATTTGATTGGATTTGGAATCTCAATCAATTTGGAATGAATTATAAAATTCAACGATCGATAAAGATTGGATTAGTTGTCTATTGAAAAAAATGGTTGATTTTCAACCAATGAATACCCATGTACAATAACATATATAATTAAATGATAAAATATATATTCCCTAATAAAATAAAATATGTATTTTTTAGTTTTAGATGTCAATTAATTTTAGATGTGTTTTATTTGTAACAAAAAGAAATGAGAACAAAAATAAGCAAATGCTAAGGTTTCATAAATAGTATCTTATAAATAGTATTTTATTTTTTTTGTAATGCCCATAAGTTTACTAAAATTTTGACTAAAGTTTCTTATATAAATAATCTTGAAATTCCAAACTCCTTGTAAATAGCAACAAAAATTTAAAAAGTAAAACTATTTGTTGTTATTGGTAATCAACATTGGATCATCATTTGTTTACAAGATAATTGGTGGTGGGTTATTAATTAATTTTTATTATAAAATATTAATATGAGAAAATAGAGCATCTTTAGTAACATGCTAAAAGCACATCCTAATATCAAATTTTGGCATTGATATGTGTTTTTAAAAGCATCTCTAACAAAAATTAAAATAATAGTATTGTCATTTTTAAATTTTGACATTAGCCTCTTATCTCCTATGCTAAATTAAAATATTAATGTCAAATTTATATTTAAAAGACTCTTTCAATAACATTTTATTATTTGTCTTAATTTTTTAATAAGTTTATGAATCTATCATACATTTTAAGACTAATTTAATTTAAATTATTAATTCATATATATATTATGTTGTAAGATTTAATTGTTGTCGAACATTTTCATTAAAAAAATAATAATAGAACATGAATTGTCTTAAATATGTTTATAATGGAACAAAGATTATATTTTCTACTTACTATAAGGTAATACCATACTTTCATATAAGTATATTATTAAGAAATCTATATTTATCCATCCAAAAGGCAGTACTCTTTAGAAAAATAATAATAAATAAATGCCTGTGTGTGTATATATGTATGTATATTCATCTACTATATTTTTTATTCACTATCATTTTACTTATTTTTTCATAAATACACAAAAAAAAGAAGAAGCAATATTAATTAAAAACCCGGTGGACTTTAAATTCCACTAGAAAATTTGTTTTAATAGAGTTTTTGTTTAACTCGGCTTGTTGTTGAACTAGCATAAATAAATATAGAATTGCTATAAAACACTATATCGTTGATGCTATAAAATGCATATGCACTAAGTTTATCTCACTATTATTTCAAAATACATCGTTTAGACACAAAGCGAAAAACAAAAACATGGAAAAAAAAAAAAAAAAGAACGAAAAAGCTACGAAATCCATGAAATTTAAAAGAGCAAAAATACAAATGAAAAAAAAGAGGCTAGATATTCATGAAAATTTAGATGGAAGAAGTAAGGATGAGGCTTTAAGATTAAAGGAGGAAGAGAGGATAGAAGTGGATTATGAGTGAGAAGAAAGAGATCTACTAGAACATCCTATTCTTCTCATATGGATAGAGTTATATTTGATTGGTTTGTTGAAGTGTAGATTTATGATAAAATTATATATATTAAATTCATATAGTTATAATTTAGCTTCTGCATTTTAGAGTGTTAAATGTAGGTGATAATGTAAAAAAATGCTCTAAAAGCATCCCTAATAGAGGGTGCTAAAAGTGAATCCACTATTGACACTCCAATAGAGATATTATTTTTGATAAATTATAGTAGTGCTATTCTTTTTTTATCAAATTGGCACAAAAAATAAATTGTCCTATTTAATATAATAATCACCTATATTTTAAAGTAGGCCATTATTATATATATATATATATATATATATATATATATATATATATATATAACTACATTGTATTAATATTACAATATTATTTAAATATATTTTTGAATTTATCATCTTAATTTTTCAATTGTTAAAAAGTCAATTATATTTAAATATATATTTTTAATTTTCTAAATAATAAAACCTATTAGATAAAATTTATATATCATCTTAATCTTATATTTCCTACTATAGAAAAAGCTTATTGTATAATGTAGGAAATATTTTCTATAGATTAATTTTTAAAATTTTCAACCGGTCAAACATGCTAATTAATATATATATATATATATATATATATATATATATATATATATTTGTACATTTGTGGGAAAAAAGAGAGTAGTAAACTGTAATAACAACGTAAAAAGAGTGGTATATGGATATATATATCTATACATATGCTAAAAATCTTTAAAACAATTCATAATCTACAAATTTTTTAATTTTATTTTTAGTGAAAATGTTTCTAAAGAAATTAAATCGTACGGTAATAAATTAAATTAAATTATAGTCACAGATTAAAAAATTAATATGAATAATAAAATATTAAAATTATTTTTTTAAAAATATTAAATTTGTTATTGAAATATATATATATATATATTAATAAATTTAATTAGTTATAGAATGAATAAATCTAATTTAAAAGTAAGGTAAATAATATAGAAAGAGTCATTTAAAAATATTAAAATTTGTATTATTAAATTTTTAACATAGTCAATTGAAGTGTTATATTATAATTTAATATTGATATTTTAATTTAGTATTAAAAATGATATAATAATGCCAAGGTTATCGATACTTAACACAACTAGAGCATTTACAATGGTTACGTCAATTAAATTATATGTAGCATAGAATCTAGAAGACCTTATTATCTATGTGGCAAATGTCTATTTAACAGACAATATATCTAAATATTAACTTTCAGATTCTATTTAAATTAATATTAATTGATGATGTATAATTTAATTTTTAAAATTATTTTTAATTAAAAATTTTTAATTATGAAAATTGATAAAGTAATTAAAATATTGAGCCAAGATTGTCTAAAGATTATCTAACAGAACTTTTAAAAATAGACAGTATCCTTCACCATTTTTATTTTTTTATTACCAATAAAAAAGTTTTTTAAAAATCTTTATCTATTTTTTTGATGTGACATAATTTTTTTTAGTAATAAACAAAACATGCTTGTGGCATGTTTCAGTCTTAAAGAGTTAAAACCCATAGGCAAAATTTCTTAAAGAAAATTGTTTATTTTTTTTAAACAAGAAAGAGAATTGTTTATTTGAGAGTAGACATTAGCAAAACCAGATTTTTTAAAATATTAAATTTCAGCCTGCAAGAATTAATAAAAGTAAAAGACACAATCATTAACCATCAATGCAGCCTGCTATATATATATAATATTATACATTGCAGCTACTTAATTATTAATGATTCTATTTACGTAGATAATTAATCAAAGTCTTATTTTAATATTTTTGTCTGGTAGCCGACTATTTTTTCACTAACATGCCGAAGATGAAGCAATTTTATTGGCTCCAGTGACGTTTTTTTCCTTTCAGCTTATTTTGACTTTCTTAACAAGGTTATCATCTTTAAGAATTCTACGACATGTACAAGCCGCAACACGTCTTTGACTTAACCATATTCCATTTTCATACAGATTCTATTTTTGTTTTGTTTATTTCATAAACTAATTTATCCATAAGAAACCAATAATTTATCTAATATTCTGATGTATAATCTTTCAATTCTCCGAAAGATACTTCTCTTTGGGTGGGAAAAATACATTCCAATAGTATAAAATAATATTACCAAAAGTATTAAAAAAAATAAAAAAATTGTGCCCTAAGAAAATTATATGTTACCTCTTATTTTTATTTAATATGGTGGTAATTATATATATAAAGCTTAAAAAAATGGCAGCTATATTGACAAAAAAAAATAATAATAAAATTGTCCACTTTATATATTTTAGACAAAGAAAATCAATTTATTATTATCCAATTACATAAGGAAATGAGGAATGAAAACTCAAATCACATATCCCTTTTATTTCTCCTCCAAATTAAAATTTTACATTTTATGGTGTGTCAAATTATAATTAAATAAGATAGAGAATGAGATAGGGGGTTGGACAAGTGATTAAGGTTTGAGGAGTAGTCTATTATTGTAACACCCCCTACTAGGGTCTCCCGATCAGGTTTAACGTCCTTTACTGGGCTCCCTTAATCCATTTTCAACCGATATTGTCCCCAATTTAATGAGCTTCCGACTGGATACAGGGTCTGATACCATCTGTAATACTCCTCCACTGGGGTCCCCCAGTCAGGTCTAGCACCCTTCACTGGGCTCCCTTGATCCCTTTCCAACCGATATTGTCCCCAATTTAGTAGGCTCCCTTGAAGCCTTTCCAACCGATATTGTCTCTAATTTAGCCACCATACAGTCAACGGTATGGGATTCCCTTTCCAACCGATATTGTCCCCAATTTAATAGACTCCCTTGGAGCCTTTTCAACCGATATTGTCTCCAATTTAGCCACCATACAGTCAACGGTATGGGATTCCCTTTCCAACCAATATTGTTCCCAATTTAATAGGCTCCCTTGGAGCCTTTCCAACTAATATTGTCCCTAATTTAATAGGCTCCCTTAGAGCTTTTCCAACCGATATTGTCTCCAATTTAGCCACCATACAGTCAACGGTATGGGATTCCCTTTCCAACCGATATTGTCCCCAATTTAATAGGCTCCCTTGGAGCCTTTTCAACCGATATTGTCCTCAATTTAGCCACCATACAGTCAACGGTATGGGATTCCCCTAAGCCAAACACTCTGAAAATGCGTCGATTATTATTAAGGAATCCTCTTTCCTATTAAACCTTTCATCCACCATCCAGGCGATGTGGGATTCGATACCAGGTAGCTGTCGATGCCTCTCGCACCCGCTCATTCAGGTCGTCACAATTATAGTTTTATTATTTATTATTTTAGGAGGGTAGAAATTTGAGTTTAGTCAATGAAATACTTGAATAAAGAAAAGAGTAATTTATGCCAATACGCAACCTATTTATAATTATTGTAAAAAAACCATCCACCCATAATTTTTGTAAGAATGCCCACATGTTTCCCAAAATACCCTTATTTATAGTAATTATATCAACTACCCAATAACATCCATATTGATTTTTACTTGTTGTTGAGCTCATATCCTTAGCTCTAGCTCATATTCAGTTGTTAGTTCACTTCTCTTCCTCTACCCTATCCAGTTAAGCAAGGGTATATACCAACTTTCTTATTGGATCGTGTAGAAAAGAGAACAAATTAGGTATGTGCATGCATAATTCATATGTGAAATTGTTGAGTTCGTGTGTTTATGATGTATTTTATTTGCTCATTGGGTTGCATATAAAAGTGTCGAAGGATGTATAAGTTGTTAGAATATTAAGATAGCTTGCAAAAACTATACTCACCAAAAAATTGCGAGCTTAACTAATCCCCATAATGCTTGCCGTTAGTTGGCGAGCCTCACCAATTAATAATGAGAAAATATGTTAATATTTGTTTATGTAGTTGTAATCTTGACTTAATTAATTTTGATGGTATGATTGATTATTTTATGTTAATTTGGGTAAGCTAAATTTAAAATTTTAATAAGCTTATAATGGAGAACCATGTGATTGTGATCCGGTTCAATGGGAAGTTTGTAATGAATAAAGAAGGGAATTGAGAGTATTTGAATGGAAGAAATAAAGTAAAGATAATCGAACTAAACTGTAGACATGAGGAAATGCAACAAATTGTAGCCAGGTGACAAATATAGATCGTAACAATTTTGAGATTACAATAAAGTGTATATTTCATTTATCGTACAAATTGGATCTTATGAAGATTGAAAACAATGAGGATGTTTAATACTTTATTAAGGAGCAATTTCATATTGAGACGACTTATAGACCTCCACTCTTTACAAAGGTCTGACTAAGGTTTGTACAAATAAATGGTAATGGTGAAAATGCATTTGTAACTAGAAGTGGAAGCAATCAATTTTTTGCAACAGTTTCTACAATTAATTGAGAGCTACATAGGAGACTGGAATATGAAATATTGCCTAATTTAATAAATATGTGGAATTTGCTTCCAGTGAACTTGGGTGAGTATGAAATTAACATTGATGAAAGGGGGTGGGGGTGACAACTAACTTGAGAAGTCATTTAAACTTCAATGTGGACAGGATGCTAAACAAGATGGAATCTAGTTAAAGGAGGAACCTATCCAAAATGATTTCATACATGGTCCATATGAACAAGTGTATGGTGATGACCATGTGGGTGTTGACATCGATGTAAATGTATTGGTTAATTTTCATATTGTATCATAAGGGTTTGCGACTACCGCAATGTTTTAATACTCCCTTGGATATGAATGTTCCTTTAAATAGATTGTCAAATGGAGATAATTTACAAACACGTGGTTATTCTCGATTAGATAGTCATCAAACATCTCGAGCGATTAACCTATTTACACCGTCAATAGTTGTGGCAAGTACATTCACTCTCAATTCTTTAGCTATTGCTGCAGTTGATAATATTGAGATCGGGCAAATTTGCAACTCGAAGATAAAGCTACAACAAAAGCTAGGTCGGTATGCAATGAAAATGAATTATGAGTACAAAGTGCACAAGTCGTGTACACAGAGATTTGATGATAAATATGTGGATGATAATGGTCGATGGCGGTTGTGTGCAACACAAATTGAAGGTTATAATTTTTTCTCTGTTAAGGTATTCAACAACACTCATACTTGTTCACAAGTATAGAACTTGAGATTAGGACATCAATAAACAACCTCCACACATGTTGTGTATGAAATTAGGCTGAAATATGATGGAATAACTCAACAATATAGGCCAAAAGAAATAGTTTTTGATATTAAAAAGGAATACGGTGTAAAAATAAGTTATGATATGGCATGGAGGGCAAGAGAAAGTGTATTGAACAGTATGAGAGATACACCTGTAGAGTCTTGCAAACTTTTGCCATTGTGGTTCTTAATGTTAGAGAAGAATAATCCAAGTACTTTTATGAGCATAAAGATAATTGATGATAACTCATTTTTATACTGCTTCATGGCTATAGGACACTCCAAGGCTGGTTTTAGTAAAATAGCAAGTGATTTTCCACATAAGAGAACTTCTCTGGAATGATTCTAGTTATTTTATGGTGGGCCTCACAATTAAATAACAAGTGCAACACTTTATGTATGTTTCTCACTATCTAATAGTAGACTTTACCATTTCATGGCAACAATAAAGCTTCTTTTTTGTCACTTTTAGTTTCATATATCAATAATACAAACAAAATTGAACCATAACACAAACAAACTCATTTAAACGAACAATACAATACAATACAATTACAAATCAAACTCATATGTATGTAAATGCAAACAAAAAAAATCAAATTTTTATTCCTAAAAACGTAAGTCTTTCAAAATTGAACCAAAACACAATCAATACCATTTAATTTAAACCAATACAACCACTACACATTTAAACCCCCAATTAAACAAAAAATAAATAAATTTTTATGGCGAGAACATACAAAATTTATAAAAAAAAAACTTACCTTTTTTAAGGTTTGATGAGATGAACACTTTCATAGAGGGTGTGGGCGTGGGTGTTAGTGTAGGCTCTTTAGGCACTTAAATGGAAGAGTTCATAGAAGGAGGAACTTTTTACAGCAATTGAACTTGGCGTTTGCATGTTGTCCATGAGTTTGGACTTCACCAACTCTGCCTTGTTATTAGGAGCCATTGTTGATTTTTAATTTAAGATAATGAATATAATTTGTAAAAAAAAAAAGGTATAACGCATGAGGAAAAAATATACAGATGGGGAGAAGAGAGAGAGACTTGCATTCAAATGATAAGGGTATTTTGGAAAATAGATGAATATTTTTATACAAATGATAGATGAATGGTTTTTTACAATAATTATGAATTAATTGGGCATTTACCCAAATTTCCCTAATGAAAATTGTAAAGATGAAAAAGGAATAATAAAAAAATATATTATAAAACAAAAGTAAAAAAAAAAAACATAGCTATAAGACAATCACAGACACACAAGTAGGGGTGGTGGGGACTGTTTGCCGGCGAGTCCGCACAAAATTCTATATGGAAAAAGGTGTCTATCGGCGGAGTTGCAATTTAATTTTTATTTAGTAGATCAAACTGATAATATAACAGGATAAAGATTTATAGAAAACTTTTAAAGACTTTACATAAAGCGGTGGAGTATAATTCTTTTATTATTAAAAAAAAAGACGTATTAACTATATAATATACTTTTCTCAATCTGCGACATTTGACCTTATTATTTTTGGATTGAACAGAAAATCATTTGCTACTATTTCCATTAGTATTTCAATTTTTTTCAACAAAATGTTCTAAAATTTTTCACAAATTTTAATTTAATGTGAGCAAAATCTCAAGCCGTGGATCTTGGCATGTGGTTAATTTGATAATAAATTTTATTACTTGTGTGTGATTGTGAAGTGATCAAACTTTATTATCGTTAAGCATCATTAATATGTATTTTTCTTTTATTTTGTATATATGAAGAGTTTGTTATTATGTTATTACTGAATTATTAAAGCACAAAGTTAGTATATTATTTATTAATACATAAATTTCAACTGCTTATTCTTTTATGCTTTGCATCAACTTTGTGATGTAATGAAGTTAATGAGGAGAGGTAACAAATATTAGAGTTTTTTTTATGAATAAAATATTAGAGTTAAATACAATATAAACCTTCAAATGAAACATTGATACAATTTACATTTGAGATGTCACTTTACACGTTTAATAAATATGAAGAAATGAATCCAAAAAACCAATAGAGAAATAGTAAAAAATACTTAATTCGCTATCTAATTTCAAGTTTTTTTTTTTTTTTTGAAATTATTATTTACATGTGATTTTGTCGAAAACTGAGAGCAAAGTACACTAACACATCATCAAAATTATGGACTAGCATGTGAATTAGACAGTCAATAAGTAGGAGGTCACATGACAATGTGACTGACTTATAATCTTCCAAATCCACTGTTTTTCATTTCATATTATCGTTAAGCGCATCAATTAAGCAGAAACTGAACTAACCACACAGTAAGAAATGGAAGATGCTAGAGATATTAAATTTTAAAATTTTAAATGTATTTCAAATGACACATAAGTGCTATATTTAAAATATAAAAGTTATATTTAAAAAATTTTAATAATTGAATTTTTTTACTAAAAATATATTTAGAAAAAAGCAAACTTTAGATAGAGTTCATATCAATTTTGAATCCACTGATGATATTTAGAATGTAGTTGGGATTAAAATATTTTCAATTTTTCTTTTCGTAATTTCAAATATTTTCAATGGAGGATAGAAAAAAGAAGTAAATATAAAATCCTAACATCCCAAATAGATAAGACAATTGTACGGCTCTTAAATTTTAAGATTTTTTTTCTGAAAAAAAAAATGAGGAAATTATTTTTGAAACCCGAAAAATGTTGATTTTGAGCACAAAGCGGGTGTTAATTGAGTCAACTTAAGTTTGGTAAACAACTCCCACAATCATCTGTGTTAATTTGTTCCAAAAAAATCTCAGTGTTTGTTAAAAAACATTATTTGACATTAGCAAATTACATGCATGCACAGTATTCTTACTGGTCATGACTTAATTTTGTCAACCTAAATTCCTTGTCTGTATGTATAGAATGTAAAATATATTACAACCTGATTGATGGGTCAAATAGAATTTCTCAATCCCTATATATTCATCGTGGACTTATAAACCTACACTCATAAATAATTTATCAACTACATACCAGAAGTAAAAAAAGTTATACATGTGGTTGTTTTTGGGAGACAAACTAAACCCTTGCAACACAAGCATTAATTCACACACAAAAATTGCTCAACTAGCAATCAAATCACTCCAATTGAAAAAAAAAACAAAAGAAGAAAAAAAGACGAAGGGAAACACAGATCAAGCTTCTACTTTGTTTGTAAGAAATTCAAGCAAAGTGAGTGGGCAAGAACACATTGATGTTGCTCTTGGTTTTCTTGGCAAACTCCACAAATTAGTAGCAATGTTTTTTATAACTAAAATGGGCAAGGAGATTTTACCCAAAAAAAAAAAAAATTGGGCAAGGAGTAGGTGCCACTGGGTAAGATTAATGGGATATTTTCGTTGACTGAGGAAGATAGAGAAAGGGCCAAAGGGGCTTGTAACTTGCTTTGATGATGACGCTCAGAGGACACACACAGCAGCACAAAGGTGTGGATGTGGTAGATTACCTACATCCAACGAATTGCATACGAAGAGTGAATTCTACGCTTGTTTCAATTATTAAAATCTTAAATCTCCAAAAAAAAAAAACCTCTTCTTTTTCTTTTTTGCTTTCCATGCTACGTGTCGTTCACAGACTATGTGCTGGCATTTTCAGTAAGGTGGAAGTGGGGCTCAATTAATCACATCTGCTCCCGCACCTAACAATGCATAAATAATCCCATTTTTAGTTTCATCGTGCAGTTCCGAGGTTTCCTTTTGGTTAAATTCGAAAAGGGGCCCATAAAGGCTAGAAACAGATCACAGTCCCACGATTTGTCGACTGCATGCACCCAACAGTTCGATCTGGTGGCGTGGCGGACAGTGACACCTTGACCCCCTTGAGATTCTGTTTTACTAGTTTCAAAATTCAGAAGGGACCCCACTCTCACATGCATGGACCGACATTGGATTAAGCTCCATTTGGTTTTCTTTTAATTTTTTATTTAAATAAATCATCCAAGTTCTGGCGTCGTCAGGTCACTAGATGGGGTTCACTTGGAGTCGACACGTAAAATAGTGGGCTGTGTGTGTGGGTGGTGGTCTTCGGTCAAAGTTTGGGGAATCGTGCACGTGCGGGGCTGATCCCATCAGCTTCATCTCGGTGCGGTTCCTATTAGGCCTTTTTAAAAGGCAATGCTTTGCAAAAGCTCAAGGCACGTCGGTAATGCCTGCATTAGCTAAGTTACTTCTTTTATAAGTATCTCAAACTAATCAGAATCTAATTATTGTAAAACTATGTTATGTAGTTTCATTTTATCTCTTTACATATATATATATATATATATGATAATACAGATAAATACTGTCCCTAGTAATTCTATTATGTGCTGGTCATATTTTTGCTTTTGTTTGCTTAGTGTGAAAGGGTTAGTGAGAGATGGACAAGGGGGATGAAATTGACAAAGCTTGTAAAGTGGCAGAAAAGGAGGGCATGGCATACTTTGATAAAGACTAATTAGTAAGCAAATTACGGGAAAGCATGTTCCATTGTTATCCGGAAATGTTTGTATGTACGTGGAATCCACGTGTTCCAAGAAAAAACCTGGCCCATCATCAACCATATTTTTATGATGATATTCAACCAAACAAACAAACACACACACACACACACATACACAATAACATGCATATTGGTGTCACATGTATTGTGAAAAAGCTATATATATATATATATATATAAATATATGTCTCCTAAATGCGCTAGTGCTTGTTCACCCAATTTCTTATTCCGTCTACCATTAGGAATTATAAAATATGTTATATAATAAGATTTAAAAAATAAAAATAAATGAAATAAAGCTCCCTAAAATGAGGGACTACATTACCCGTCCCCATTGTCATTCGTGAAGCCAATATAAGGAAATAGGTCAAGGGAAGAGAGTCCATTACTTCCGGAATGTTTAATTGTTGTTGTTGTTTTTTTGTTTTGTATTTTTTTTTCAGGTTATTTTTCTAAATAAAATTTATAAAAAAATTAAAGAAAATTTATATAATTCACCAATCACGAAAGAAGGAGTTTCTTCTACTCGAATACCCAAAGTGGGAGCATGAACAAGACAAAAGGTAGAGCAAGATTGTCATATTGACACCAGCTATAGAGCGACAATCAAGTTTAAAAACTTAATAAAAAAATAAAGATTATAGCAAACAAAGAACAAAATACAAAAGTGGTCTCAAGGAGTCTCTGTTACTAAGATTCTATAACCCTCCTTAATTTCTAGTCTAAGAACATAATTTTAAACCTGCCCATAACTAGGAGAAGGACCATATATGTGATAAGAAATCGAGTATTATTGATGCACAAAACCTCACACTTTGATTTCCCTTTTGGCAGACTTATCCAACATTGCATGCCCTAATATTCTTTCTTACTCAAACAGTGGCTCATGTACGCATAAAATTTGCCACTGCACACAATGTAGTAGACGTGTATGCACGTAACAGCTTAGCGTATAAGCACAACAGGCCCAACGGCCAAAGCATTGGTTGGTGCCACGAACTACTCTTCCTGAACGATATAAATTGAGGCTAAGAACAAGTGTGGGGTGCGTGAGGACTATATCTATATATCATATCATAGCATTTAAAATTTTGCCAAGGAGTTCATGAACTCAAAACAATGAAAAAAGTTAAGAGGTCAAACAAAGTAATGGCTACCACGATTGGCATGCATGCATTTATTCAGATATATGCTAACTTATATGTTTCTCCTCACTTATCTAATCCCTCTCTAATTTGGGTAAAGAGTCACTTTTAGATCTAATTACATGCACGTCTAATCAATGTCCTCATTTTCATATAAACTTTTCTTTTCTTTTTCTTTTCTTTTTTTTTTTTTTAAAAAGCATGTAACCGGTTAGGATTTTGTAGATTCAAAAATACATATCCGAGTTTAATTAATTAATTTGATTCTAAAATTAAACTATATCATATTTATTGGACCGATCCAGTATATATATGGATTTTTATATTAATATCGATATAACAAATGATCTAGTAGACAGAAAGAAAGTGGTTTTGTTGGGTGAGGATTTTACATTGAATTTGGACCTCCTTAAGCCAGGCTGTGACGAGCAGACCGAAAATGCTTATGTACTAGTTAAATTGAAGAGTTAAGACATGTCCAAACGAATATGTGAGACCAAGTCCTTGTGGTGAGATCTAGATCATCAGCTCAGCTCACGACGTGCATCAATTTTAGAAAATTATGTATGACCTGTGTACGTACATAGTAGTCGACATCGTATACATGTATTGTCATGGTCGATGCGCCGTACGTGGACATATATACACGCATGCTTCAATTCTTTCTATACATAGCCCTATATAAACAGTGAGAGAGTGTGCGTGTGATTGTGTCGGTGCTGTGGACTATATAAATTAATTTTTAGCAAACGGAAAAATAAAAGAAAAGAAAAAGAAAAACCACAAGCCAAATAAAAAAAAAAAAAATCTAGAATTCAAAGAGTGTAATATTTATAATTAATTGGAGCAAGACGGTGAGAAGGCAACATCAGATCAAGAATAATGGTGAACAAGTTTGAGAACCTCCAAGGAACAAGAATACAGATTAATACTGTTCCAAAATTTCTCAACTCCATTGTTGGATCTATAGGTTCACAGCAGGGGCAACTACTAAAACTAAATTAATTAGGGCTTGGCCTTCAATAAAGAACATCGGAGTGTTGTTTATTTTTTTTTTTGTATATATTAAGATAAACTAGAAATAATTAACGTTGAGCATTACTTAGTTATAACAAATATTCAAATTGGGATGTGAATCGAAAACTGAACAAGTTTGTCGTGTAACACACCCTAACCAAGTCTCTTAGGTCGAACAAGATTAGAGTGGCTACCAAAACTTAACTTGCGGAAATTGCGGAAAAAATTTAAAACTTATTCAATCATATTTGCATAGACAGTCAAGCTCATACTTAGACTGCTATTAAATGCTTAAATAATTATCACAAAATATTATAGTAACTAATTAAATACATAACTTCCAACATAATTATAAAAATTATTAATAAGTTAATTCAAAGGATTATAACTATACTTCAACACACGTCCAATCACATTAAAACACTCCAATTTAATAGGAAAATAGTTCTCAGTTGAAAATGAAATAAAAACAATAGCACCAATAGGTAGACAATATTATTGCTTTATTTAGATACCCTCAAGGAATCTCCTCTTGAGTTACCATGTGTCTACCATTTGCACAAGTTCGAGTAAGTAAACGTTCTAAGCGTGCTCACCTGGGAAAGAAAATAAGAAAAACGTGAGTTTACAAAACTCAGTAGGCTTTTTCAAAATCCATACAAAACGTCAAAAACATACATATAACTTCACATGCCAATAAAGATCACAATAACAAACTAATCATAAACTTGCTTAATCATGAATGTCTTACATACTTAAAGATTCATAACATTTCATCGCTCATCATAAACTTATAACATAATAAAAAAGAAAACTTATAATGCATGCATGATTAATGAGCTTATCTCATAATGGTTGGATTTCCATACAAAATATCAAAGGGGTGCATGCGTCTCAATCTCACTTTAGTAGTACACCGTAAGCATTTGAGTCTACTTATAGCTTACATGGTTTGTCATGATCAAATCCAAAACTTATATAGCGCGCTTCAAATACCAACCATATGCAATGTACCGTTCCCTGTCCGTCGTACATTGTTATACTTATGCATGCAAGTACAAATCAAATACAATGTACCGTTCATAGTCCGTCGTACATTATTGTGCATATGTATGTATTCACTAATTCTTGATAAAATAAACATGCATAAAACACATATTTATCGTACTCATCAATTTCACATTATTATGACAATAATCTCAAAACTTCCAAGACATGATGACCAACAATCACCTATGGAAATTGCACAACAGCTGTATTATAAAAGTCATAATAAACTCTATACTCATCTAAATCGCATGATTCCAAAGGCACTAGAATCTCCCAAATGTCTTGGATGAGCCATAATTTTCTCATAATTTTCAAAAGTAAGTAAATATTTAATATCTACTTTCTAATAAGAACTGTTACACAGATTCTGCAGTGAACCAGAGACATTCAAACATTTTTAGTAAATTTCACAAAAATCATTTTCTGTGAAAACTAGCGGCTTTATAACCATGACAGATATAGATAGCTGTGTAAATTCTTTCATTCCAATCCAAACAAAACACGTTTATTAGAAAACCATAACTGTCTCAGCATTCCAGCAGCAATGTCCTAAACTTCAAAAATTCATAACTCACTCATAACAGATCAAAAAATAGAAATTTTAAATCGAGAGTGTTCATAAATATCTTAAATCCAAATTGTAAAAGTTTCGAAGAGAAATAAATCCATATACACCACGAAATTCTACCGAAAATACCCATTGGTCATAATTTTTCAGATTGACAGTATGAGATTCGAAAAATTAAAACTATTTCTACAAAAATCCGATTGAGGCGAAACAAAAAGGAGAATGTTCGTAGAAGACAGAACTAATGAAAAAAATATATATAAAGATATTGAACATATAATGGTGTTACAAAAATCCATCAAACTCATCAAATAGTGTATAAATCATAAAGTTTTTCGTAATAATAAAAGTAGAAATAATAATATATAAATATATATCATCAAGAAAATCATTAAATAAAACGATTTATTTAGGAAAAACCTACCTTAATCTCTTGAGCTCCTCAACAGATCCGAAAGTTCCTCGTCAGAAAACCAAAATGAACCAAAATGCCTTTTTGAATAAAAAGAATGAGAGGAGGAAGAATTGATAATTGAAAAGGTTACAGAGAAAAAGAATGTAGATAGGGAAAAAGAATCTGTCTTAAGTTTATATGCTATCTTTAAATAGATAGTTTATAGGGTTTTGTTATTAATTACAGAATTAATAAAATAAATACATATAAATAATACTTTTTTAAAATTCATAGTCAACTGTCATAAATATTATAAATTAAATTCTCATTGCATACAGAGAATTTATTCAGTAATAAATCAAAATATTAAAAACCACTTAATGACAAATTTAATACCAATTAGAATTTGAAACCCTAATGCATGTTTGAGGGTCGTCGTCCCTGTCGAACACCTCCATATATGATCTATATATATTTATATGGACCACCTAGCTCTGTCTGTCTGAGATTCTCTTTTAATAAATAAAAGATGTCACTTCATTAGTAAGTCCAACCGAGGTTGGAGCTTGGACTTATTGGTGAGGAATTCATTCATTCTTATAAGGGAAAGGGCTTGCAATAGAGGGATAGAGCAGAGAATAAGGCTCCTAGCCTGCTGTGACTGTGAACGGCACCAGTTGGAGAAGTGAAGCCAAGCAGCTTAACGTGCTTCTTCTCGGAATGCACATTTAATTTGTAACATGACTTTTTTTCTGCCGCTAGCAACTACACTTAGCCTTCTCTCTCTTTAATTTAAATATTTGGTTTAATTTAACTGTAAAAAAGGTTGGGGACTTTTATAATTTCCTCCCAAATCCAACTATTTTTATGTCGTTTACAAACTGTGTAAAAAGCTCAAATGTCTCGATCGACTCAGTTGCAAATATTTAAATGTAAAGAAGTTACTAATTAAAAAAGCGTTATAATTAACATATATATGTATATATAATAGAAATTAAGAAGATTAATCACATATTATTTGTCATTACTGTGTCTGTGACTACGGAGTACTTGCAAATTGCTATATATATAGGTAATGGGGGTGTACTGTAGTCAAACATATATTAGAGGCGAGAAAAAAGAGTTGGCCTCTTGGAAATTACAAATTTTAAAAGTGATATGCAGAATGCGAAGCTGCCTCATGTACGTATATATTGCATGAAATAAAGCTGTGCTCTTTCTATTATTATTATTATTATTTTTCTTAGAAAAAAGGAAAAGGTGAAGGAGAGCACACAGTACTCTCTCTTGGAGCTTATTGGCCAGGCATGCAGTTGCAGGCCCGAGACCTCCCAATACCATTTGTCCACAATCGCCAGCTTGCCTCCTTCAGACACTGACCATCGTCTCCCATGGCCTCTGCTAGCTAGAAGAACACCCATGCACGAATATGATCTGGCCAGTCATACGGAGATTTCAATTACATATATGCATAGAGAAGGAAATTAACTACTTGAGGTGATTTTTAATCTAATTATATGTACCTGTTTGAGGTTTACATTTTAATTTTATTCTAATGAATTCTTCCTAGTTACTAATTTTATTTGGTATCTAATTAAAACTTGTTTTGGTTTCTATTTCGGGCTTTGTTCTCAATTGGGCAGAGAAGAGACTGTTTGGTTTTTGAGAAAAGTAGAAGAAAAAGAAATTAATATCAACGTCCCATCTTTACATTTTTCAAAACGCGTACGCAGAAACGACAAGTTGGATAGGAACTTAAGGGAACGCTACTCATTTTAATGGATGCATGTCCCAAACAACTAAAGGAACCAACTCATATTTTCCAAGACTTCCATGGGACAAAAATAGGTCAAACCTAGTCTCCGTATGCATATTTACCAAAAAAAAAATAGTCTTCGTATGCATAATAATCAAATTGGAGCTGCATGTTTTATTGTATTCCAAGACTAATTAATTAAACTCTAAACTCTATAAGGATGTAAAACGTAATAAAATTTTATTTTTTAATAAAATTTTACACTATAATCCTGAGGTCCTTTTTTATTAAAAAAAATAAATTAAACATTCATATCTCTATTAGTTGCAATTTGTTATGCTCTTTCTTTCTATTTAAATGGCACTCTATCAACTTTAATTTGTCTTTTATTATTATTATTATTATGATTATTATTATTATTATTATTATTATTATTATTATTAAAGAACCTAGCATCCCATGCAACTCATTTTCAAGAATTATTCCAGTATATTCCAGCTTCGGTGGTGGCAGATTCATGGCAATGTCAGAGTACTCTGTGCAGCTGATAACAACTTGCTAAATTTTGAATCGAATTACTAGATTGAGACTTTCTGGGTCGTTTTACAGAAACAATATGAGCGCGTATGAGAGAAATTGAATTATTAAAATGTTGTGCTCATTGATTAATCCACCAGTTAACTATATACGTAGCATCATTAAGGTTGGATTGAGAATTATAGGGTGAAAAAAAGTTGTACTTATAATTAATTGATTTGATAAATGGTATGTGTATTTGTAGGATAAGATTTTACAAAGTGGGCCTATTTCATTCAATGAAATAACCCACGGTTAAAGAAGAAGAAAACAAAAAGGAGAACCATGACTAAAATGTTGAAGTCTCTCCTGCAATTTTCTAAGATCAGATTTCGGTGTTGATTAATTTAAAATCTTTTAAAAGATACGTATTAAGCATAAAAGTATATATATATATATATATATATATATATATATATATATATATATATATATGATTGACGAGGTATATAGGAGATAGATGAAATCTTTTTACATCCACATGATTGAATTTGACCCATATATATGATGATGTTTGATAAGAAAATAATTATATATTTGCTTTCAATTTTTGTTTTTAAAAAAAAAATCCCTAAAATTTTACCGAAGTTCTCTTTGTTCATTTTTCTTTGTGTGATATATTTACAAATTTATTAATATGGTATTAGACAAAGCCACCAACATGATTGACATAAAGCACGCCAGAAATAACGGTGCAGATTATACAAAACAGACATCAAAATTAATAAAGACCTTTTTGGTTGGTTTTGTGCCCTTCATTGTTCAATTTAATTCCTATAATATGACATCTATCATCATGAAAACAAATCCCCACTCTAATTTTATTACGTGACAAGCAAAAAGCTGAAAACAATATATTGTGCTTTTGTTGACTGAAATGAAATAAGAAGAATACAAGTATTAATATGCGTGACATTAATAATAAACACAATTCTAATATTGTTCTTTTAAGTCAGACATAAATCTTCTCTAATAACATGCTTTAAATGTAATCACGTCCGCAAGTTGTTCAAACTAGACTTTTGAGAAACGAAAAGAATGGAAACAACTTCCATGCAGAAGGCATACACCTCAAGTCATTTATTTCTAGCTCAAAACATATTTTAGTTAAGTATAAATTACTTATGTGTACGAGTAATTAAGGTTTTTCTTCTATGTTATTTCATTGATTATGCAGCTTCTGTGTGCTTTAAGCACGGAAATGAATATTCTTCCATGTCTTTAATCAAAGCATAGAGCAATTTTCTCAATGGTGTAGCCGTTGGACATGGTAACTTAATTGGGATTCTTTTTTTTCTTTTGGAAATGGATTAGATTCTATCATATACTAAGACATGTCGGTCTTCATAGAGATATTTATCAAGGAAAAACAAATAAAAATATAAGAGAAAGTTAGGCCCAAAATTGGACCCAATAGAACGTGATTGACGGTAAGATGTGGGTCATAAGAAATATCTAGATTTTGGCAGCACCAAATAATTAAAAAAATCTTAAAAAGAGGTGTCACATTTCTTGCAAAAGTACTATTTTATCCATGCTTGATTGGTTAGTTGCTCCCCCATTCCTTTTTATTCTTTTGTTTTAATTTGTAAAAAGAAAAAACCAAAATTATGAATAAAAATTTGCAAGGATATTGAGCCCACCACGTGCTGACAACTCCTGGGCATCCATGTTCCTTGATTGAAATGGGTTGGTTTCAACCAAGTTTCAATTTAGAATTAGATTCATTATTATCATTCACTTGGCTGCCAATAGATTTATTAGGCTTTCCAAGCTGTACATATGTATACCTTTCACTCCAAGCATTTGATTTTAAAAGCAGTCAGTCTAGTTAAACAAACATATGGTCTCCATGTTAACCTTGTGTCAAATATTTTACCTCAACCAGAAAGGGTAAATATTTCAAAACTGGCCTTTTAGGATAATAAACAGTAATTTTTTCAGTGTGATAAACAGTAATTTTAGACAGTACTGTAAACAGTAACTACTAACGGTAACTGTGTGAACAATAAATCATGAACAGTAACATTTTGAACAATATCCTATAAATAGTAATCTGCACTAATAATCACATTAAAAATAATTTTAAATAACTCATGATCACACGAAAAACAATCTTAGAACATAATTTTTAGGCTAAAAAGGCTACCAGAAGACTATTTAAAAAAGATTATCAAAACATAAAAACCTTACTAAGTACTTATATTTTAAAATTATTTTTTAAAGCTTTCAGGATCTCCTTTTGTAGATCATTTTTAAATATTAAACATATTTTTATTGACTAAGTGTGGTTTTAGAGTTGTTTAGAATATTTTCATATTAAAAAATAATAATACTTACTTGTAGCACAGAAATTGAAGAATTGAAAGATTTTTCTACTTGTAAAATACCATGTGTTTTACAAATTGCCAAAAACAATTGTTGTTAAGGTGTTTTATTACAAGAGAAATGTTTAGGGAATGCTACGGAGGCTTAGAAAAGGTTGGAGAGTGAGAAATCAAATTTTTCTGCACGGTATATTATACTATTATCATGTATCTATTTATAGCTAAGGTTCAAAATATTGGTATTGATGTAAATATTAAAGGTTAAAAATACAAAAATATCAATAGAAATATTAATAAAATATCGACATCGATAAGATTTAAAAAACAACGGTGGAAATTGATAAAAAAAATATGAAAAATTTTAATGAAATTTCAAGTTATACTTAACTACTTTCTCAATTCAACCATAAAAAATTTTAAAAAAATATTGAGCATAAATCATATTTATCATAAACCTATTGCACTTATTTTTTGATGAATTATTCATTAATTATAATAATAATACCAACATATAAAAAATATGAAAATATCAGTGGAGATATCAATAAAATTTCAAAAGAAATGGTGGAAATTGATCAAAAAAATATGAAATTTTTTTTATAAAATTTTAAGTTATGCTTATTTATTAACTTCTTTATCAATTTAATCATAAAAATTTTTTTAAAAAAATATTGAGCATAAATCATATTTTTTATAATTAAGAGACATTGCACTCGTTGACAATAACAAAAAACTATTATTTTTTGATGAATAATTCATTAATTATAATAATATAATCAATATATAATTACTTAAATATGATTCAATATCACATATAATTTTATGGTAGTTGAAAATGTTCGTTCTCTTCCACATCTTTATTTTCAGTAATATATTGAGGAAAATATTAATCAAATGATACATCTCTTTAATAGTTTTTCATGTAATTGTTAATAGTTCAACCATATAAATCTAGTATTATATGTGATTATTATTGATAATCATGATATTTTTTAATTTATTAAATTAATAATAGTTTTGATAATGATTTTTAAAAGAAAACTGTCCTAAAAGGTTATTCCCTTAGAAGACAGCTTTCTTTATAAACCATCCTCTAAGGTTATTTCAAAATTAAATATATATGTTTTTTAATTTATTAAATTAATTATTCTTTAGAGGATGATTTTTGCAAGAAAACCATCATAAAAGATTGTTCATCTTAGACAACGGTTTTCTTTATAAACTATCATCTAAGGTTATTTGTTTTAATTTATTTATTAAGGTGTAGTTTAAAAAACAGTTTTTATATGAAAACTGCCCTAAAATGTTAGTCACGTTAAGGCCGATTTTATTTTTAAAATTAATAAATATTTTCATAAATATTTCCATGGAAATTTCAAAGGATATTTTAGAAATTTTTGTGAAAATTATAGAAATTTTGACCAAATTGTAAAAAAGAAAAAATGAAAACTTTGATAGAAATATTGAAGAAACATAAAAAATTTTCAACAGAAATTATAGAAATTATAACTATGGATGAAAATATCAGTATTAATGGAAATATCAAAGATAAAAAATACAAGAATATCGGTGGAAATATCAATATTGATAAAATTTTAAAAGAAATAACGAAAATTAATAACAAAATATAAAAAATTTCAATGAAATTTTAAAATTTATTTATTTATTAATTACTTTATCAAATTAACTATAAAAATTAAAAAATATTGAGCACAATTTATATTTCTCATAATTGAGAAACCTACATCACTCATTGAAAGTAACAAAAATGTTATTACCTTTTAGGATGAATTATTTATTAATTAGAATAATAATATAAGTATATAATTACTTAAATATAACTCAAAATCACATAAAATTTCCTGGTGGTTGAAAATGTTCACTCTCTTCTGTATCTTCATTTTCACTAATATATTAAGAGAAATATTGATCAAATGATGCATCTCCTTGATAGTTTTGCACATTGTTATTAATATGTCAACCATATGGATTTGATATTATATATGATTGTTGCTGATAATCGTGATATGGATATGATATTGGTTGGCTTTATGCATAACTGCTGCTCCCTAATAGTTGAGCTTGAGAATGTATCCATGAATTGTTACTTGCTGACATTTCATGACCATTCATTGAATAAGGGTTATATTCACCTCCAACCCTTATTAACCCAAAATTTGTAGAAAAAGATTCTCCGTCCTGATATGTAATTGTTGTTGAACCCATTTCTCTATATGTATAGTCTTTTTCTACCGCACAAATTCCTTGTCCAACATCTCTAACTCCAACATCTTCATCTTGTATCGCATGAATGTAATATTCTTTACCAGTAAACGGACTCAATCTCTCTTAAATTGATGCCTCTCATTCATAACAACATTTAACTCCATTAGAGTATCTATTAATATCACCACTTGAGTCAGAATCACTATTAGTGATTTGAAATTTTGAACCTATATACTTGAAATGAGTTGAAACACTCAAAGTTCTAGTTGGTTTCCCCATCAAGTTTTGAAAAGAATCAACACTACTATAACCCACTTCTTCAATAATTACTCTTGTATAAATATAATATTTATACCATTCTCTTCTGCTTGTGGAGAAATTTTTGGAGCATTATTCCATTCCTTATAATCTAAATGAATTGGTTTGATTCATATATTTGATTATCTTTTTTTATCACTTTCATCTAGTATAGGATTAAATATTGTTGTTGAATTAAATTTTTCATGCTTTTCTTCTTCTGCTTCCATATCTCTCAACTTCAGCTTCATATCGTAGAAGCAATATACTAGCTTCTCAATCCTGTTGTATGCTAGTTTATTTATTTATTTATATGTATTAAAGCAAAAGTACTCCAATTTCTTTCACTAGTAGAGGATGAGACTGTTTATGATAATACTTTCATAGCCAATTTTTTAGCAGTAGGAGCATTATCGCCATACATAACCCACCATTCAACTATCATAAAGAAATAGATGTATAAGTATAAATTTATATAATAATATTAATTAATCTTTAAATATAATTATGTTGGACTTACAAGACGACATCTCTTTTCGAGCAGTAATTGATGCTGGTTTTCCAAATTCCTTCCTTGTATTTTTAAAATATGTGAGCTGACAATAAAACTGAATTAAGTTGTAAACCCTTTAAATATACCAAGTTAACAAACAATTAAAATAATACCTCATTTTCAAATTGGCTAATTGTAATTGATTTGGGATCTAATTTAGAGTATACATCATATACTACCTTTAGAAGTTTATAATTTTCTCCAACCTAGGTCTATATTGGTATTGCAGATTTAAATAATAATCTATATAAAAGAAAGGATAGATACGTTAGTATAGTTAATTATGTACAAAATTATATGAATTTCATATAAATTCAATATTAGTTCATACCTGCTGCATATAATGGATGGGATAAAGTTTTATCCCACCTATCATCGATAATCTTTAAAACCTATTTTGCACTATGTTTTCTTCAAAATTCATCTATGATAATACGCATCAACTCATATACTGCTCCCATTATTGGATAGACGTCAGTGTCAACAACACGTAAAAACTTATATAATGGCTCAAAAAGTTCACACACCTTTTATGTTTGATCCAAAAAAAATAATTAAGTATTATTATTTCTACTTTTTGACATGCTTTTGAAGTACTATACTTGTAGCTTGCCCCAGTCATCAAATGTGCATAGTTATTTTAGTCCAACTTTCTTTTTAACCAAACTATCAAGTGTAAGATGGTTTGTGGCAAATTGTGTAATTCCATGACGAATAATATCTCCTCTGCAAATTTCATGCATTTTCGCTAGCAACCAATTGTGATTGTAGATGTAATTTGTGATAATTCTAGCTTGTTTGATCGCATTGGCCACTTGCTCCTTTTTTCCAACGTTTTCGAACCTAAGATCAATACAATATGCTGCACATGGAGTCCAATATAAATTATAATATTCCATCAACTTTTTTCCAGCCTTAACAAATACAAAGCCATTGTCTGTTACTCTTTGTACCACATTCATTTTTCCTCACATTCACAATTACTTTCTTCAACAAGTCATAAATGTATGCATGATCTTTTATCATATTCTAAGCATTAATAGATTTAAAAAAAATGGTCTTTTGCAGGACCTGTTCATCTATCACACATGATTGTATAACCATACATTTTCCTTTTTTCTCTCATACTATTCACATATTTTTTTGTTTTATCATGCTTTAAATCTAAGTACTTTGTTTTAATCTCATAGAGTCTACACATGTCCCTGCTTGTTGACATCCCACCATTAAATTCTTAAAATATTGAAATGCTGCTTTATTAGCTGGGATATTTTTATAAATAAAAAATTTACTCATAAGCTTTGCCATATCTTCCTTTATCTTTCTTTTGGAAAATAGATTTTTTATATTCTTTTACCTTATTATGGTTTTATAAGACTCTATGTTCGTTGCATTGTTGGTCTAACGTGATTGCTAAACTCACCATTTCGAGCCCCAAATAAAATTTAATGAAGATGACTTCTTTCTCACTCTGTTTGTTTAGAAGAACGAATTGCGTCTCTATATTGTTTTTTCTCATAAGGACCCATTCCAATTGGAAATATTATATCATCTTCAAACTCTTCGTCAACATTACTTGCTTGCATATTAAGTTGCCCTCATAATTCTCCACGAATCTCATCTACTTGAATGACTTTCTTAGCCTTGCGCTCTTCTTTTCTTTTCAATAACCCCTTTTACTTCAGGAGGCACCTTTTCACAACGGTGTATATTAAGTAAGGGATCCGTACCACTAAGATGATATTTAAGTCTTATTAATCCACCACTCTTCATCGCATGTCCATAGTATTTGCATATTGTTCCATTTTTATTACCATTAATTATAATGTCATGCTCCAGACTGGATCACGTTTGCTTCCTCTACTAGCCATTACTTATTACATTTCATTTAGTTATAAGGAGATTGAGGAATAAAATGCAAGAAAAATAAAAAATTTGTTTGATGACTTTATATATATATATATATTAATCAACAAGTTTTTTTTTTTAAAAAAATGCTTACAAACATATTATTGGTTAAAAGATTATACTTATTTAATATCATAGTCTAACAAAAGACAAGATTTTTAGTCACAATTAACATCACTAAAATTACATTTGTTAGTGGCTAAATCGTGGTTATAATCACGAAGCATAATAATTCATGGTTGTCCAATTCTTTTTTCACGTAACAATTAGAAAAAATCGAAGCGACTAAATTCATCTACCAAAAAAAAAAAAAGCTAAAAACAAAGTGGCTTGATTATATGCATAAAATTAACTATAATATGAGAAGTGATAGTTGAAAAAAATCAGTCATAAAACGCAGCATCACAAAATCAATTTGGAAACAACTAACAAATCAAAATGTAAAAACTAGAGTGAAAAAAATAAAATAAAAACCTAGGAGTTACAAAAAGAAATATAGTAATTCTATCTTAAATAACCAATTGGTTGATTCACTATTAGGGTATTCTAATGACTTGCTGTTAATCACCCATCGGACAAGTGTCAATATCGATATCAGTGCAGGATATGCATCGGATATGGTGGGGTTGTCGTTGGACTTTTCTGGTGGTGATTTGCATATTTGTCTTCTTCCTCCGCAACTCAACCATAATGTGAAGCCACAATGATAGTTATGAGCGTCGAACTAAAAGGCTTTAAAATAAGTATATAAATAGTAATGTTCGGTTTGTTAACATACATATATATATTTATATAATAAATTAAAATAATATAAGATACATATTATATAGTTTGAAAATAAAAAAGTAATTATTATATTTTGAAAATAAAAGATGTTTTGCACATATATTCTATCCATATAAATTGTAAAAGTTTAAAATAATTACTATAATTTAAAAAGAAGATGTTTCATGCTTTGCACATGTATCTTATCCGTATAAATTGTAAAAAAATAAAATAATTATTAAAATTTGAAAAAGAGAAGATGTTTCATAATTTGCACATGTATAAATTATATATATATATATATATATATATATATATATATAAACTCTATGCAATATGTGAAATGTTGACAGTATATAAGTATAATAATTACAATTTGAGAGAAAAATACTAATATTGTACTAAATAGTTAATATAGATATTTTATAAATTTTTATAGAAATTATAAATTTTTTTACCAAATTGTGAAAGAATTAACATGAAAATTTTAATGAAAATATCATAGAAATATAAAATATTTGACGAAAATTATATAAATTATAATCATTTTTAATCTTAATTGATGGATAATATTTATACTTTGGAAAAAACAAAAGTATCAATGAAATTTTTGATTTTTTCATCTATGATTATAACCATTTTTTATTTTGGGTTAAAGATCATTTTTCCACTCTAAAAATAATGAAAATTCATGGATAATTTTTATTTTTCTTTATCTATGTTTATAGCCTAAAGAAAGGAAGATCAATGGTGTCGATTTAAGATGCTAGATCTACGTCAAATATTTTATATGCAAAAGGAATGGTTAAAATTATTGCACGTAGTCTGAAGCTTTTTGTCCTTTGTATGTGTTAGATAGACAAACAATAGTGCTTTTCAGGTGCAGTCGTTCATAAGGACTAAAGCTATTATCTTGATAAGTTGCTTACAGTTGTATGCCAGTTTTAAGATTGCATTTGATTAATTATTATTTTTTCACTTTCTGTATTTGTACTCTCTGGTGAATAATGTTGTGAGTTGGTCTACTAGAATTCTTTAGATCTTTCATCACTTCTTTTGTAAGCATTATAGTATGTTATAGTTTTTTCAGCATTTTCTACATTGAGAGAGAAGGAAGAATAGATCTTTTAAAAATATTATTGTCTATGACAAAAATGCTATAGTGAGGTCCTTGTGCCACCAATTTCTCATATGTAAAAATTGCTCATTTTGTCAATATTTTAATTTCTTGTATTCTTTTATATAAATCTATGACTCGAGGTTCACAATATTCCTTTGATATAGGTCTCCTTTTGTACCACTTTGATTCAAAATATATGTGAATAATATGATAGATCGACAATAACATTTCATTTTTAACTGTTAGAGGCATTGATTAAAATCTTATTAAAAGTGGTGAAGATGATAGGTACATATCTAAAATTCTATTTATAGTTTCTAGAAAGAAAAGAAAATGAATTGTAGGATTATCTACGTGTATTGTACTAATCATTCCAATGTTTAAGACTTCAAAGAGAAAAGTGTCTAACTCATTAGGATAAAAATTATTATTTATTTCTCTGGTTGAAATTGAGATTTTTGAAAAATTATGTTTAAGTGAGTCTTCAAGGGGAAATTCTTTTAATTCAGTGACTATTTTTATGAATAAAGAAAACTTGTTATTTATAACTTTATTTGTTATTGAAATAAAAGATTTATTACGACTAATAGATATTGAATTTTTTATTTCTTGTATTAAATCCTTCTCAAGATGATCTTTAAGTTTTAAGAATTTTACTTATTGCCCTACTATTATATGGCTAAATAAATCTTTTAAACACTCTATATGATGTCTATTTTTGTCTGTATGAAAATTTTCTTTTAATTTTGATGCAATTGTATTATTTTCCTTAAGTACTGAAACTGATTATTTACTAATCTTTTTGTTCATTTAATGTTCATACAATCGTAGCTAATATTTCACAATGACTACAAAACATTATTGATGAGGAAGATGATGCAGAGTTTAATGTTCTAATTTGTAAACTAATAAAATAAATTAGATCCTAATATTTTCTAACTTCTTTTATAGCTCTATTTAAAGCATTATATATTGAATTGGAGAAATTTTCTACTTGTTCTAGAACATAGGAACAATAATTGTATATAGTTGTCTTCCTTTAATTACTAGGAAAAATGTACAATTTTACTTTTATTATTGGGGTGAATTTCAGGTCAGATATTAAAAGTTGTTGTAGCCCTTCTAGAGATAAACTTGTGGTGTCTAGATATAAATTTTTGAAGAGACTTGTTGAGACTTGGATCCTTTAAAGATGGGTTTGCCTTACTTGTGAGAGAGTCTTGGGTTCCTCTGAAGATTGATTGATGAGTCTGAATCTTTCAAGTATTCTACTCCACTAACTTTCCACATAAAGAAGGCCTAAACTTACTCATACAGCACCATGACACCTCTCCATTAGATTTTTTATGTTGTTTATGGTGAGCTGAGTCAGAAGGATTATTGGATCAAGATGATCCTAATCTTGTCACAAATTCAAAGAATACTTAAAACAAATAAAAAAGAGCCTAAACAATATGAGAATGACTTTGGGTTAGGTGTTTGGCTTTGGTTGCAGCCCTTTTAAAGACGGCTCTACTCTTTCTCCGGAGATATACTTCAGTATAAGGTGAGTCCTATGCAGGGAGGCCTTTAGTGAATCTTAAAACTTCTAAAGATGGGTCTATAGAAAGTTGTCATGTGTTGGCGATGCTCCTTAGATGGTTAATGTCTTGAAGTGGTACTCTGTAGATACTTTAGTGCTTTGAGATTCCTTATTTTAGATATCTTAGTTGTAGTCCAAAACTACTAAGTGCCTAGATCTGCAACCACATGTTTTCTTTGGACATAAGCCTTCAGATAAAGTTGTTGAGACTAAAAAATTCTTCTAAGTGTCCAAATCTAAAAAATATTTTTCGGAGATATACTTAATTTGCTCATATGACACCATGTCTCTCGGGTTCTTTGTTTTGTTTGTGGAGAGCTAAGTCGGAGAGCCTTTTGGGTTAGAAGAATCTCATCTTATCACAAATGCAAAAGGACCTAAAAGTAAATACGAATGGCACAAGTAATATATCCATTCTACAATACCAGCACAACATATTCTCATAGCAAATAATACAGTATAGTCACAACTCATAAAAGACAAATATAATATCTCATAATAATAATATACATCATATTCGAAAAGCAAAAAAAAGACTCTCAAGTAGATGTGAATTAGGAGAGTAAAAGTTATAACCTTTTAGTTTGTAACTTATAAGCTAATGATTTTTATAAAAGCATAAAAATGAACATCAAGTATGGAGCTTTTCTTGAGAAAAACACATAGCAAACCTATTTTGAACTTGGATAAAAAAATCCGCTTTTAGGTATAGACCTTAAAAGATATGTTGAAATACTTAGATCATTGACAACAAATAGTCATAGTTTTTAGGAAATGAAAGACTTAAAATAAGAAAAATATTATTTTGGGAAAACCAAGAAAACAATAGCAAGAAAAGAATGAAAGAGAACATTTTTTTTTAACAAAAACTCAAGAGAACCTTTTCGAAAAACACATAAAAGTCTTTTGCAAAAACATTAAATATAAATATACTTTAAAAAATGTGGTATTATCCTCCCTTCTCAAAGTTTCATATAGAAGGGTATTTATAGAAGAAAAATAAAAGAGATAGGTAAGAAAGAAGAAGAGCATAAAACTCAAATAACCTCAAAACAAAAGAACAAAATATTTTTTTATGGTCAGATTCCTCTTTGTCTTTTTGGTAAGCATAGAGATCTAGTTTTAAAGAAAAATAATCAGAAAAACCTAAGACTTCCCTTAAAAAAAGGTCTTCATATGGGTATGTAATTGGTAGCTTCCAAAAAAAGAGTTTGAAAGCTCTCCTAGCATGCTTTCCCTTTAAGTTTTACCTTTTTTTTGGTAAAAGTATGTGTATGTTCTTGATAAAGAGAAGCTAGAAACAAAAATGGAAGAAAAAAAATAAGAGAAAAGGAATAGGGACGATAGAGAAAAGAGAGATACAGAAAAAAGAAGTATCTTGAAACAAGGTAGTGTAAAACTTTTAGGAGAAAAATACATCTAAAAAGAATTACATCCGAAGAAAAGTACATCTAAAGAGAAGTACATTTGAATAAAACACAATCACATTTTATTTTGGAAAATCAAAACTCGAAAAAGAAAAAATTTAGCTTATAAGATACTCTATGTTTAAATATAATATTAGTAAAGTTAAAAAATATCTTGAGTTAAAATCATGCTATATAATAAAAGTGAGACAAGATAAATAATTTTCCCTTATACCTTTAGTGGGTTTAGATAAAAAGAGGAAAAATTTTGGCTTTGCAAACCTTTAGACCCTAGGTACGCGGGTTTAACAAATATAAAATAAAACAAACTCAAATAATAAGTAGTAAATGATAAATAATAAAAACTAGCTTGTAAAATTACTAAAGTATAGACTTATAATAATTTATTCAAACCAGTGGGCTCAAAACCCTCCAATTAACTAGCCCCGTATAAAAAAATTTATCTAAAACCTACTCTATATATTTTGTGTCAATCAAATCATACACTATTGAAAGCCCCAGTAAATAGTATGGACCCATTTTCTTGCTAAAGTCAGTTAAATAGTGTCTGATAGGCTACTAATTCCAAATCGGATACTAACAACTATTAATTTGATTAAAATATTATACTAATGCATTTAAAGCTCTAATTTTATCTTGACAAGTCCTACAGTTTCATAATTTGTCTAACATGCATTGTTGAATATCTACTAATTTAAATTTGTTTAAAGGTTTTTTTGATGCCATGTTATATTAAGTGATGTCTTAAATTTTTTTGATCAATTTTATTTAGAATTATTATTTTACCAGTTTTTAAATGTTTTAAGGTTTTCTTTCACTTCATATTCCTCATCGTCTTCTTCGTATTCTTCGTCGTCATCTTCTCTCTAGTCTTCTTCTACAATGTTTTCTTCTTCATCTTTTTCTTCTTTTTTTCATGTCCGTTTTTTTTGTGGCTATATATATATATATATATATATATTTAATAATTCTGGTCACAATTACAGAGTCGTATGCTTCTTGAGAACTCCTATAAACTATGAAATGAGTTTTGCATAATTCATGAGAATTTATTAGTTCCCAAGAAGAAAAATTAATTGTATATGGCTATGGAATTGTATACAAACTCCACAATTAATTCGTCTTTGCATGTAAAACATGGAATGGGTTTTGCATTCTTTGTCAGATTTCGTTAGACTTCGTCAATGACGAAGCACTTCATCAGACTTCGTCAGATGCTTCGTCAATAACAAAGCACTTCATCAGATGCTTTGTCAGATAAAGCACTTCATCATATTGACGAAGCACTTCGTCAGACTTCGTCAAATGCTTCGTCAGACAAAGCACTTCGTCAGATGCTTAGGCCCAATTAGCATAACGATGTATGTGACGAAGTAATCGTCATTAACGAACCAATTCGTCAAATTTTAAAAAAATAAAAAGAAGAAGAATAAAAATTATTATAATCCTTATCAGCTAAAAAAAATTATTATCATCCTTATCTTATTTATCAGGTAAAAAAAATTATTATCATCTTTATCTTATTTATCAGTATAAAATAAAAAAAAATAAAAATTATTATCTTTATCTTATTTACTTTCTTAGATTATAGAAAAATCTTTATTTTAAAATTATTTTTGTAAAAAATAATTTTTGTTTAGGTTAACTTCTTCATTAGACGAATTAATTTATAAATGATGAAATATTTGACGAAGACGAATTGTATCTATCGTTTTTGGACAAAAAAATTTTATTATCTTTGAAGGGTATTTTTGATAATTTAGAATAAAATATTTATTATTTGTTAAATGGGTTAAAAAAATTCAAATAATATTGAGCCTGAATATGACACCAAAAAACCCTTGTTTCTATGATAAATTAGTTTCAGATGGGTCTTTTGATAAAGTGATAGATTTATAATTTATAAAACTATCAATTCCTGCAAAGAAAAATATTAGTAAAAAATTATTGTAGATACTATATATGCTTGAGTATTATCTTTTGCTTTTATATATTCAAAATTAGCTTTATATTCTTTAGATTATTATCTTTTGCAATTTTATATTTATCTTTTTTTATTATATATACAAAATTAGCTTTATATCCTCTATTAGTTATTATCTTCTAAAAAATATATTCATCTTTTACTAACAAAAGAATTTTTCTTTTATATATATATTTTTTTATAAAACTCAATTATATTATTACAATTTGTTCTAATAGTAAATGTATCATTATATATATATAAATGAATGGAATTCAATGAATTTATTATTCCTAAAATTTTTAGTTTTGTGCTTAATTTTTTACTTTCTGCTTCAATAAACCTTCCACTAGTCTACATTGCTATTTATTCTTCTTCTCTTGGGCATTTTTTGTAGGTTTTTGTAATAATATCCTAGCCCATCCTGGATTGTTTCTGTATTATTTTATAGTAATTAACCATAAACAATGCTAAAGATTTTATATTTTTAACTTTTTATTTTATTTTTTATATTAATTTTACATCTTCACTGTTAAAATATTTTTTTCCACGTATACTTAGCTTATTATATAAAGGTATTACTAATACACTTAAATTAGGTATAAATTTTCTACTATAATTTAATAATCTTTAAAACTTTTATAATTCTTTTGTTTTTCTATTTTGTCAGGAAAATATAATATTTAAGTTATTATGTGAGGTTATAAATTTATTTTTTCTTTAATTCTAAAAATTCTTTTTTTGGTTTTAAAATAATCTCATATATTGTGTAAGTGTACTATATGTATAAATTTCTTATAACTATGTGCTAATATATCATCAATATAAACTATCTAAATTTTTTAATGTAGTTTTAATATTTTATCCATTTTAGTTTGACAAACTTATGTGATATTTTTTAAACCAAATGACATTACTAACAACTCAAAATGTTCTTTTGAACAGCTAAAAATTGTCCATGGGATTGACTCTTCATGTAATGTAATTTGACAAAACCCACTTTTAGAGTCAAATTTGAAAAAATAACTATCTTTTATATACATTTTACTAATTCATCTTTATTTGAGATTTTATAAATATTATCATTAGGTCTTTTATAATTAATTGTTATTCTACTCTTTTTTTTCCCTTTTTGTTTGCTATGATCATTACTTATGAATGCATAACTCTTATTATTAGGTTCTTAGTGTTACCATTTTATGGCAACATCATTTTAGTCTAAAAAGTCAAAATTGAACAATCTCTTTATTATATTTGATTTAGGACAATTGTAAAATATCTGTTTGTTTTCTATTCAAGTCTTTATGTTTGTTGGAGACTTACACGTGAAGAGTATAATTGAAGCGATTTGATTTTGGCAGCAATTCAGGAAAGATGATAATGTTTATTTTTATATGATTTTCTTTATTATCTAATTGGACTAAATAATGGTTTTCTTTATTTAGTTAAATCAAATAATTATTCTTTATTTTGAAAAATTATATTTTTTTAAAATAGAATTGTCAAAATCTTTTTTTATAAAAAACCTCCTCACGTCTTGTTTTTTGTACGAGTTTTTTTTATGTGAGTTGAACGTGTATTTTTGGTTTTTAATAGAATATTTTTGTAAAACTCGTTTTTGTGATGTTGTAACATATTTCAAGTTCAATAAAAATATATTTGTGCTTAAACGGTTTTTATTTAGTAACTTGAAATTGAACTTAATTTGAAAATATCTTTATTGAGATTTTTGTGAGAGTTCTTCGGGAGAAGAATCAAATTGTTTCAGGAGAAGTTCATTTACATATTTGAAGGGAGTTCAACGTCTGCAATGGTGAAGACAAGTGGTGCTTGCTGAATAAGTCTATCAAGGTGATTCAACACAGTGGCGGCAATACAAAGAAAGAGTTTTTTATTGTTTAAGTCCAATTGGTGTATATAATTATTTATAACTTAGTGTATTGTTCAAGGTTTGGGCATGGCCCCGTGGACTAGGAATTCCAACCTATATAAAAAAAATTTGTGTTATTTCTTTTAATTTATGCTTTACCATTTAGTTAATTAATATTTAATTGAATTTGATAATCCTATAAAAACAAATTTTTCACTTTTATTTACTTGTATTTATTTTTAATAACTTTTAATTCTAATAGTTCTTGTATATGCATTTTAAATTCTCTTCTATCTTTTAAGTTGTATGTTAAATCTTGTGTTTTGATGGTAATGTCAAGATTTATAGTTTCTATTTTATATAATTCTATATTATCTTTTCTAATAGGGTTATTTCCTATTATATTTAATTTTTCTAATTATTCTATTGACTTTAATATCTTCTGACCATTTATCATTCTGCAAAGTTAATATTTTTCTTAATATTATTTAGATATATATATATTTCATTTTATTCTAATAATTCTAATTCCTTTTTTTTTTTTCATTTTTTTTCTTTTAATAATGAATCAAAGAATTCTATTTCCATTGGTTTTTCTATATTTATTATCTTCTTTTCATTAGGAATAACATTAGCTTCAAATTTAGACAGTACAAAAATTGATTTTTTTTTAAAAAAAATTAACACAATTTGGTGTGATTCATAATACTTCTATTATTTCCTAGAATATAGTTTAGTCTTAAAATAAATTTATAACCACTAGTTTTTGTTGATATAGAAGTCTATGGTAAAGTATGTATTCTCTATTGTTGTGTGTTCTTGATCTCACTTTGCTTTGTTGTTCTCTATGTGGCTATATTCTTGGATATGAATTGCTTGGTTGTTCCTCTAGTTCTAACAAATATGGAATGGTACAGTTTATACTGGTTCGGTACCAATAAAATACCTAAATCTAGTTCCCTCCAATTAAGAGTAATCCACACCGAGAATTCTCTAATCGCTCATGAATTAGCACACAAGGTTCTAAAGCATCAAGGTAAAAAGGGTTTGATGTTCTTAAAGATTGACCTTCAAAAAGCTTTTGATAAACTAGGATGGAGCTTTCTAATAAAAGCACTTGAAGCTTTGGGATTCTCAGACAATTTTAGAGAACTGATTCATAGTTGTGTCAGCACAGTGGAGTATGAATTGCTGGTTAATGGGACTCAATATGGGAAAATAAATCCAAGGAGAGGAATCAGGCAAGGGGACCCTCTATCCCCTTTCCTTTTCATTCTAGGAGCCGAAGTCCTCATTAGACTTCTCGCTCGGGAAGAAGAACGTGGGAATCTTCATGGAGTTCAGATTAACAGAGGAGCTAAACCAGTTTTTCATCTTTTGTTTGCGGATGACATTATAATAACCAGTAGGGCCAATACCCTGAATACAAAAGCCATTGAGAGGTGTTTAAAATTATTTTGTGTTTGGTCTGGACAAGAAGTGAGCAAAGAAAAATCCAGCATTCGCTTCTCACCTAACTGTGACAAGAAGCAAAGGAAACTGATAAAAGGCATTTTCGGATTCAAGAAATTGGAAAAGAGGGCCACTTACTTAGGGAACTCACTGATCATTGGAAGGAATAAAATCAAGGAATTTGATAAGGTGAAAGAGAAAGTTCAAGCTAGGCTTGAGAGTTGGCAGAGCAGACTACTTTCTGAAGCGGGCAAGGCAACCTTGATAGTTTCCGTGGCCCAAGCAATCCTATCTTATACGATGTCCACCTTTCGAGTTCCAAAAAAGGTGTGTGAGGATATGGATGCCAGTGTTCGAAGCTTCTGGAGGGGGAAGAAGAAAGACAAGAATAGATACCTAGCTCTTTGTAGTTGGAAAGATCTCTATTTGCCTAAAGAGAATGGAGGGTTGGGCTTTAAACAGTTCTGGGATATCAATACTGCTCTTCTATCAAAACTTGGATGGAAAATAGCAAACGGGGAGAATAGGCTATGGATTGACTTATTGAAGGGAAAATACTTGAAGAATGGGAACTTTTTTGATTGCATTGGGAAGCAAGGGGACTCATGGGTGTGGACAAGCATCCTAAGCATAAAGGAGGTGATCAGAAAAGGTAGTTGTTTTAAACTGGGAAATGGTATGGCAATCAACCATTGGACTGACCTGTGGGTTCCAAGTTTGGAGAATAAAAAACATGTTAGAAAGGAAAGAGTGGGAATGGATAATTATAAGACAGTGGCAGACTTTATGTTGATTGAAACCAAGACTTGGAATGAACAGCGACTCTCAGAGAATTTTGATTCACAGAGTGTGAGGGAAATTCTGAAACTAGTGTGGCCTTCGGCTAACAGACAGGACAAGCTATTATGGATCGGAAATCAAGAGGGAATTTTCAGTGTTAAAAGTGCATACTTGGTATAGAAGAATTTTGTTTCTATGGAAGGAAGAGATTGAATTTGGACCGAAATATGGAAGGCCTTCACATCACACTAAAATTTTTTCTTTGGAGAATTTTAACTGACAGTCTGCCTACTCGGAAAAGATTGAACAAGTGCTTTCAGCTACCAAGTTTGGAATGTTTCATGTGCGGTTCCAGTGAGGAATCAGTGGATCATATTTTTGGTCAGTGCCAAGCTATTAGAGCCTTATCTTTTGGCAGTCAATGGGGTTTATTTTGGAATCATTCGAACTGTCAAAATGCAAAATTAATAGTGGAAATGTGTTTAAAACCGAGAGGAGCTAAGAAGATTGAGGAAGGAAGGAAACTGTCGCTGGTTCTGGTGCTGGCCTTATACTCAGTGTGGCGGTACAGGAACGATATTTTATTTAGAGGAGTTAATGATATTAAAAAAGCAATTTCTCTTTTTGAGGAGTCAGTGAGGGATTATGGTACAACTTGTGATATTGATCATCATAATATCCATGAAAAGCTGGTACATGTGCCAGATCCTCCCCCTCTGGATTGGTTGGTTATTAACACAGATGCAGCCATTGGAGATAAGGCGACAGCTATTGCTATGGTGGTTCGAGATAGTAAGGGGAAGGTGATCTTTTTGGCTTCAAAACTCCTACCACCTATGGCTCCTCATGCAGCAGAGGTAAGAGCTCTAGCATGGGCGTCTAGCTTGGCTTTGCAGAAAGGTTTTTCTCGTGTGCTTTGGCACTGTGATTCCAAGATGGTGGTTCAGAATATTAATAGCAATTCTGAACCAAGTTCTTGGGATTCATATGATGATTTTCTAATTTTGAAGGTAAGGTTTTTACAAGAGATTTGGAAGTTACAGTGGATCAGCAGGGCCTATTACAGCTTAGCAGATATGATAGCCAAATACTCTTTGTTGAATGTTTTTTATTTTGATTTGCTTAACCCTTGTAGGGATGCCATCCCTTTTTCTTTTGAACACCAGACCATGTTAGATATTATGGCTGGTTGTTTCTCCGTGTAACTCCTAGTGGAGTGTTTGTTTTTTGTGCTTAATGCAATCCTTATTCACCAAAAAAAACTAAGAGTAATCCACTATGATGATGAAACAAAATACAGCAAGGTAGATTGCAAGCAATTCCAAGAAAATGCTAACAATTCCCTAAAGAAATCCCCTTACAAAATCCTAAATTGTATCATAAGGTTTTCTAGAAAATTTTCAAGAACAATCAAAGCTTTTCATGTACGCTTTCTCCCCTATCCCCCTCTATTTTTTTCTCCAAAATACAGAGTATATATCGATCACCCCTCACCTGATATGGTGACCAAACAAAACAAAACATGTGGATATCTTATTGTCCAAATAAGCTATTTAATTACATGGCTATTAGTTGATCATGTTTACATATATCTCCACCTTAGTACACTAATACAAAAAAATTACTTATCTTCATATCAACCTTAATTGGACAAGCATACTTCAAAAAGAAATAAATCAGATTCTAAATCAGTAACCTCCATCAAGTTTAAACAATACCTAAACTTAATTGTGGTTATTGGTTTAGTACTGATATCTTCAAGATTATCATTAATGTGTATCTTTTCCACTATTACCTTACAACTAGAGATTATATCTCTTAGAAAATGTAGCTTCACATCAATATGTTTTATCTTTTCATGAAACATCTAATTCTTTGTTAGATATATAACACTTTGGCTGTCATATAAAATCTGGCAACCACAAAGCTTCTTTAGTTACTTTAGTCAATGCCACATATTCAGCCTATGTGATTGAAAGAGCTATATAACTTGTTGTAAACAAGCTTCCCAACTCATAATATTCTCAAACAAAGTGAACATATATCCTATTAAAGACGTTTTTTTGTCAAGATCACATTTCATGTATCTTAGAACCCATTTAACTGTTTCCCAATGAGTTATTCCAGGAATGGCCATAAGCATACTCACTAAACTAGAAAAATATACTAAGTCAGATTGAGTGCACACCATGGAATATATAAGACTTTCAACTGCACTAGTATAAGACACTTTGCTTATTTTTGTTTTCTCTATTTTAGTAAATGATGATTGCAATGAAAACAATTTGAAGTGTTGAGCTAATGGAGTAGTAACAAATTTAGCACCCATCATAGAAAATCTTTTCAAAACTTTCTTGATGTAATTTTCTTGAGAGATGAACATTCTTTTCTTCTTGCTTGATTTTGAAAATCTGAATTCCCTAAATCATTTTGGCATCTCTCAAGTTTTTCATTTCAAATTTTGTTTGCAATTGATACTTTAATCTTTCAATCTCTTATTTATTAGTTGGTGCTTTTAGCACATCATCAACATACAATAGAAGAAATATACCCACTTGGTTATCTATCCACTTGATATACACACAATTATCATATGAACTTCTTTTAATGCCTGTTTTCAATATAAATTTGTCAAATCTCAAATACCATTGTCGAGGAGATAATTTCAAGCTATAAATAATTTCTTTAACAAACACAATTTATTTTCATTTCCTTTCGTAATAAACCCCTTTGGTTGCACAATGTAAATCTGTTCATCCATGTTTCCATGAAGAAACACTATTTTGACATTTAATTGTTAAAGCTCCATGTCAAACTATATAGCTAATGCCAATAATACTCGAATTCATGTGTGTCTTACCACAGGGGAATAAATTTCATTGAAATCAATTTTTTTCTTTAAGTGAAACATTTAGCAACTAACCTTATTTTATATCTAGCCTTCTTCACACCCGAAATTCCTTCTTTTCTTTTGTAAATCTATTTGCATCCCACCAATTTCTAATTTGATGGTTTGTCATAAAAAATCCATGCCTGATTCTTCAACAAACCTTCCATTTCATCTTGCATTGCTTCAATCCGTTTTGAACCACTATTGCCTTTTTGTAATTTGTAAGTTCCATTTCTTCTAATTCCTTAGCCATTGTCAAAGCATAAGAAATAATATTAGCAAAACTAAATCTTTTTAGTGGTCTTATATGTATTCTGGGTCTATCTCTCATTAGTTGATAGGACTGCAATTCTTCCTTTTGAACAAGTGCATAATCAACATAATATGTTTCTTCAACTTCTGCTGCTCTAGTATCAATTCATGGATATAACTTCACTGGAAGCTCCACCTTAAATTGAATATTCTCTTCTTCTTTTTTCTAAGTTGACTGATATGGAGATGCTTTTTCCGTATACATCTCATCTTCCCTAAAAACATGCAATTTGTTACTCTCGTTTCTAACTTGCTTTATTTAATATGCACATAACTCATACATCCAAATATCCTAATATAATCATACTTTGGAGGTGTACCATTTCACATTTCTTTAGGAGTTTTAAAACTAATTGCTGCTAAAGGACTCTTATTAATTAGATACGCTACTGTATTTACTGCTTCAGCTTAAAAATTTTGTGGAGTATTAGTACAAGTTAGCATATATCACAAAGTCATCATATATCACACCCTTTCCAAAATAGTTTTATTCATGCTTTCTGCAAGACCATTTTGTTGAAGAGTATACCTTACTGTAATGTGTCATATCAAGTCTTCTTCCAAACAAAATTGTTTGAATTCTTTTTAAAAAAAAATTGTCATCCATTATCTGTTCTCAAGTGCATGACTTTCTTTCCAATTTACACTTCAACCATTTTCTTCCACTATTTGAACTTTTGAAATGCTTTATTTTTACTCTTCAAAATATAAATCCAAACTTGTTTAGAAAAATCATCGATAATGGACATGAAATATTTACCTCCTCTAAGTGATTCATGTGATGAAGGCTCCATAAATATTTGAATGAATGTAATTTAGAATGTCTTTGGTGATGTGCACTGCTTTGTCAAATTTTAGCTTTGAAGTTTTTCCATATATGCAATGCTCACATAATTCCAGCTTCCTCAATTTATCTCCACATAGTAAGCCTTATGTTTCTAGCTATTAAAGTCCTCTTTCACTAACATATGCAAGTCATTGATGCCACAATTATGCTTTCTGAATTTTTGAACCATATGCAATTATTGCAACTCCCAATAATGTTTGTTTTGTAAAATATACAAGCCATTTTCCTTAATGCCTTTCATTACAACTAGAGATCCTTTTGTTACCCTTAACACTCCACATTTTGCTTTGTAGCTATGACCATTTCAATCCAAAGTTCTAAAAGAGGTTAAATTTCTCTTTAATTTAGGTATATGCCTTACATTTTATAATACCCTTTCAATCCTATTATGCATTTTAATTATGATTGAACAAGAACTAACAACCTTACATGCTTTGTTATTTCCAAACAATACTTGACCCCCATCATATTGTTTGTAATCTTCAAAGCAATTTTTATTGGGTTTCATGTGAAATGAACAACCCAAGTCAAGTATCTAATATTTATTAGTGCTATTAGTAGCCACTAACCTGCACTTGCATAACCTTTCTCAACTACTATTGCATCTCTTTTAAAGTTTTTATTCTCCTTTTGCTTTTGTTTCCTTTTAGGATAAAATTTTTTAGTATGTCCCTCTTCATGGCAATTGTAACACTTGATTTTATAACTATTCCTTAACTTGGATCAGTATTTGCCTCTCCATTTTTTATTTCTATCTCTTGACCTTCCTCTTATAACCAAACTTTCTCCAACTCCATTTTCTTTAATGTTTAGTTTCATTTCAGATTCTCATAAACAAAGTGTTGCAGTCACTAATCTAATACAATTGTTGTTCTACCAAACTTAATGGCTGCTTTTAATTCTCTATAAGATCCTGGTAAAGAGTTAATAATACAATAGCTTAGCTCGAATCACCTATCTTCTCATCATCAATGGTTGCTAAAGTAATGGCAATTTGCTTAAAATTATCTACATTTTGTTCCAAATTCTTGGTTGTATTCATTTTAAAGCCAACAAAAATTTCTTTCAGCAAAATTCTATTTATCAAGGATTTGATTAAATAAAGTTGTTTAAGCTTTTTTTTATACATTATAGGTTATATCTTCCCCATCAACTTACCTCAAAACGTTGTCTGCTAAATATAATATAATGATGGAATAAGCAGATTCTTGCAACTCCTTATTTGCATCTGAGCTTGAACTTGAACTTCCTTGTGTGCTTGTCCATCAAAACAGCACAGCTCAAACTTCATACTTCCTATATTCTATAAAATCAAAAAAAATTTATCACAAATCTTAGATAGCTCTGATACCATTTTTGTTAAAACTAGACGAACAACTAAGAAATTCTTATCATACGAATACAACCACATAGAGAACAACAAATCAAAATGAGATCAAGAACACACAACAATTTTTACTGGTTCGATACTAATAAGATACCCACATCCAGTTCCCTCTAGCTAAGAGTAATCCACTATGAAGATGAAACAAAATACAGAAATGTGGATAACAAGAAATTCCAAAAAGCTGCTAACAAACCCCTAAAGAAATCTCTTTACAAAACTCCAAATTTTATCACAGGGCTTTCTAGGAATTTTGCAAGAATAATCAAGTTTCTCACATACACTTTCTCCTCTCTCCTCCTCTATTCTTTATGCTAAAACACAAAGTATATATCTATAACCCTTTACCTAATATGGTAACCAAACAAAACCAAACATGTGGACAGCTTACTGTACAAATAAGCTATTTAATTATATGGCCATTAGTGGACCATGTTTACATCCAATAATTCTACTAGGGATATGATTTAAATATTTTTTTATTTATATTAAATTTTCATCAAATTGTCTAATATGTATAGGTAATGTTTAGTTGTGCAAATAAGCTATTTAATTATATGGCTATTAGTGGACCATATTTACATCCAGTAATTCTAATAGGGATATGATTTAAATATTTTTTTATTTATATTAAATTTTCATTAAATTGTCTAATATGTATAGGTAATGTTTAGTTTATTTCTATATTCTAATGGAACTAAACTTTCATGTATAGCACATTTATTTGCTCTTGTATTTACTATTGTTTTAGTAAAAATACTTTCTTTTTTAAGAAGTATTTCTACATCTATATTTATTAATTCACTTTTTACTCCATTAACATTTATAGTTTTCTCTAATATTGGATTTTCCAATTTTTCAATATTTTTGTAACATTTGTTTACAAAAGTCAATGCTAGTTTTGCTATTTTTATATCCAATTTCAAACTTTTTATTGCAATATGATAATTTTTTTCCAAAAAATATTATGTATTCTTCCAAAACATTTATTTCTAAGTCATTATCTATTTTATTACCATTGCTAGAACTTATTTCATTATCATAATTATTTTAACTAAGTATATATATACTATCGTTTTCTGATAATTGATTTATATTAAATATTTCTTCTAGGTTGTCTGATTGTTCTTTTAATATAAAATTTTCTAAATAATTTACCGTTTTTATTAGCTGGATAATTTGGTTTTATACATCCTATATCTCCATATAGATAATATTTACAATATTTATTATTTCTTTTAACAATTTTCTTATCTTTATTGAACGCTTTTCTTAATTTTTTGTCTATTTTCTCCAAATTTAAATAATTTAGTTGTCTATTAGAATTATTTATTTTATATTTTTTCTATCCACATATTTCTCAATTGTTGCTTAATTTGTTGTCTATGTTTTTCTTTCTCACATTATTTTTTATTTTTTCTTCTTACATTCTCTATAACTGGTAATAATATTAGGTGATAATTTGTTTCTTTCTAAGTTTTATTTTCAAATAAATTGTATAGATCATTCTATTCTTTCTCATATTTTTCTGCTTAATAATTCTTGATTAAAAGGTTTTTCAATTTGACTCAAGTATTTATAAAATAAATTTGCATAATGATCGAAATATCTTAAGTCATAGATATTTAATTGTTCTAAATTTCTAATAGTTTTAGTTCCTAATACTCTGAAAATTAATTTACTTAATGTATTTATAAAACTTATTATAGTGATGTTAGTATCAAATATCTAATTCTTCTTTATTATTTTTCTTCGTTCATTTACGTCGTCCTAAATAATTTTCTTTTTCATTAAATCCTAACATACTTTTTAAATATAGTAATTTATAATTTGAGTCTACTATTACTGGTAGTTCTTTCATTGAATGTCTAAATAAGTTACCTTTCCATTTATTAAATATATATGTACAATCTCTATCAAAAAAAAAAAATACATATGTACAATCACATGGTTTATATCCTTGTAAGTTTAATACTAATAAATCTCTAACTTCAGGTAATATTTCTCAACTTTCTAGCTTTGTTTTTACTTTTTTTTTGTATATTTTTCATTATTTTTGGGTATTCCTCTATTTTCTAAATGTTTCTTTATATTTGATGTTCTGAATTATATTTGGAGTTATATTACTACTTTTATATTTTTCTGAAGCACTTTCTTTTTTAATATTTCTTCATCTATTAAAACTTCACTTTCTAAATAACTGATTTTATATTTATTTTTAAGTTATCAAAGTATATTGGTACTTGATCTTCTTTATTATCTGTTAATTCTATATTATTACAAAAAATTTCAAAAATTTCTTCTTTTAAATATTCTATTGGATTATTAAAAATTAATTATATTATTTGATCGCTATCTATTTTTAAAGTTTTATTTTTATCTATTGGAGACTCCATATCTCTATTTATTTTTAAAGTTTTATTTTTATCTATTGGAGATTCTATATAAGCTATATTAATTTCTAATTCTGGATTTTCTATTCTTTTATAATTATTAAATCATTGAAAGGCTTGATTATTTCTATTAGTGTGTGTATATATATATATATATATACATAAAACTTATTTATGGTACTTCTAACATTTTATCATTATTTAATTCACTGCTATTTAATTTTTTTAAGGATTGTTAT